>JAJOZX010003372.1:445000-502136 GCA_023014485.1 Bathynomus jamesi | reverse complement strand
GGGTGGTGGACCCATTTGGGATTAATGCAGCTGATGTTGATATCAGATTACAAGAAAGCCTCATTGAGTTACAGAGTAATCAAATCTCTCAGGCTAAATTTAAGCATGGGCTCAGTAACTTATGGACAAATAGTGAAATTGCTATGAAATACCCATTGCTTTGGGACGAAGTAAAATTGTATTTCATTGCCTTTCCTACTTCTTATCTGGTTGAGTCCGGTTTTAGTAAAGTGTCACACCTACTATCAAAAGCTCGCAACCGCTTAGAAATAGTAAGTAGAGGTGATCTTCGTTTGTCTCTGACAACCATAGACCCTGATATTGAAAAACTTGCGAAACTGCATGAGTCACAAGGATCGCATTGAATAAATAAGGAGTTAATGATATATTTATTTGATTTTGCTAAAGGATTTTATTTTTTTGTAGGAAAAATTATTTATTTTAAAAGGTTATTAAATTTTTGTTAGCCACTGTTTAGTTTTTGTTATGTTTATAGTCCTATGTGACAAATAATATTGTACCTGAATACAAATAGTTGTTTTAATATCCTTTATATATATTTGTTTTTGTAAAATAGAGTTAATCTGCATATTACCTACTGAAAATAATGCTTATGGGGGCCACAGGAAAAAATAAGGTTCCTAAGGGGGCCATAAGCCAAAACCGGTTGGGAACCACTGATTTAGATAATCCTGAACAATTTTGGCATAGTGACAAGGAGCACCATCATGTTCATAGACGACGGTACTAACAATCCTATCCCCGTCGTCTATCAACATGATGGTGCTCCTTGTCACTATGCCAATTTGTTCAGGATTATCTAAATGGACGTTTTCCAAATCGCTGGATCGGACGCGGAAGCAACAGACCTTGGCCAGCGAGATCACCAAATTTAACCCCTTTAGATTTCTTTGCATGGGGCTTTATCAAATCGCATGTCTATCAGACGAAGATTACGAGTCTTGAAAACTTACGTATACGAACTGCTGCAGATAACATAACCCCGCAAATGCTCCAGAATGTGTTTAGAAATGCTGCGGAACGATTTGAGCTGTGCAGGGATACTGACGGGCGTCACGTCGAATCCTACTCTTAATTATTTAATAAATGTTACCACTTTATCATTTTATGATTGAATTCCATATAATTTCCAAGTGCTTCACAAAAATAGATCCTGACTTTATGTACACCCTGTATAAAAACAAACATGTAACGAGTAACGAAAAAATCCGTTACATTGATAAAAATGTTCAAAGCGTTACCATTACATTGATACATTTGAAAATCTTTCAGGCGTTACTCGTTACGTAACGTCGTTACATGTAACGCGTTAATGCCCATCTCTGTAGGTAAGTGAGTTTCATTGAAAATCTGAAAATAGTTTGAAATCTGAAATCCATATTTTTTTTTGTGCAGGAAGGAGGGATCAAGGACGAGCGCCTGCAAAAATGCTCTACCTATCGAAGGAGAAGGAAAAAGCTGAAATCAAGGTTCTTAAAAACTAGTTTTTTGTTTAAATTTTGAAAAGATTATATAGGATGTAAGATGTATGTACTCTATGTGTACTGTGTAGTGAGGAATAGTGTAAGAAGTGTGTGTTTGAGAACATGTTGAACTGCTCACAGGGTAGATGAGACACGGAAAAAGATGAGCTAGTGAGGGCAGTGACAGGAGAAACGAGAGTTCCAGCACTACCTGTCTCCTGCCTAATGTCCCCCCCCCCCCGGAAGGCTACTTCTAAAACAATTTTAGCGGGTTGGTCAAAATAGTTTTATTTTCTAATAAGAGCATATATGTGAGTATATATGAACATATATGCATCAATATATATATTCAATTTGATTTGTGTTATTTGTGATCAAATACCAAATAAACTATTTTCACCCACCCACTAAAATTGTCTTAGAAGTAGAAGTAGTGGACACTTGACCTGCAACGTGTGGGGATGGGTGCACCTGTACGACATTGGAGAGCTGGCAGAAATTAACGGGAGGTTTACAGCCGACCAGTATTTAGAGATACTGGAGGAGGTGATGCTGCCAACCATAAGGGCATACGCTTTGGCCCATCCTGAGCGGATTATACTGTATTTATGCAGGTAAGTAACACAACTAAATAATTTTCATTACACAGAATATGCTTTCAAAAAATGACTTAATTAAGGTCAAACAGTGTATATTTTGAGGTGATATGATTAAAGGAGGACTTTAGTAAATGTAATTTTTAATGTATCTTTATTTTTTTTATTTATTTATTTTTGTGTCCTCTTAAGGCAATTTCAAAAAAGTATGGATGAAATGTGAACTCTCAAGTTTTGCTAATTTCTTTTTCCAAGACAACTGCCCTGTTCATACTGCCAGGATCATCAGACGGTGGTTTCAGGAACAACGAGATGTCGAGCTGCTGAACTGCCCACGAATGGGTGTGACCTAAACCCCATTGAAAATGTGTGTCAAATGTGGTTAGCGCTTGGAAGCCTGGGCAGGAGTGGACATCTCGGCACCTGCTGGAACACCCCATGGCAGAGTGGGAACTTTTCCGCAGGAACCCACAAGTCATCTACAATCACCAATATGCTACGAGAGGTCATTAATAATAATGGAGGATAGACCAAGCATTGAGTAATTGTGTATAATAATGTTATGGTTGTAATGTAGTAAATATATATTTATTTACTTGAACAATTGTCAGTTCCTTATAATTTGAACATTTTGTATGTTCTAAAGAAAATCCCTAAATTTACTCGATTCATTTTTATTTTTGTTATAAAAAATTGAACTAAGTTATCATTATCTCTCCACATATAGACTTTTTTCTGGATAATCATTTGTTGATGATGCCTGGACTTTAAACAGAAACGTTATTGCCTGGAGGAAAGGTCGCTACTACAACTTATCTTACACTTTAACTATAACACTGTGTAACACTGATTCTGTTTATATAGAATTTTTTGTTTTTATATGCATTTGTGGGCGCTGAGTCCAAATCTGGCCTTGGTTTGTGTGTATCATCAATGGTTTCAGAGATAATCCATTTTTCATGTTTTACCAGTATAATGTTATGGGCGCAGCAATATCAGAATAATCAGGAATTGTTGAGAACAATCCGGATGTTCGTTGACAGTTTCTTACTCTAGAAATTGCCCGAAACTTCCACTATGCTATATAAAGAAGAGCGCCAAGTTCTGGATCGCGTATCGGCTCTATTTTGGTATGCCTATAGGTGACCAAGATAAGCTTGGGCACCCCATGTGATCTGTGGAAGCTGCCGCTCCACACTTGAAGGGTGGCTGCGGGGTGTACACAAGGCAATGCCCTGTGCGACCCAGAATATGGAGAGAACCAAAGAGCCACCACGACGATTGCTACTACTGCATGGTAGATGTTTCTAAGTACAGGAAAGTTAAAGGAAGGCAGACTCTTCAGTATCCAAGCATAGCGTCGTCCATAGCTCCTGTACCACATGGCGAAGGTCTTCCAATACCACGTCCACCAGAACAGGTATCTATCCATTACTTTACCTTCTGTATTTACAGACTGTGGGTCATTATGTGTCGATTTTTCTTAGTGCTGATGCTCTTCTACATATATAGCTATGCCAATATTTTGTTTCATTGCTTTGCAGGTTGAAAATGAGGATGCAGCTAGCTCATCTGAGATGTCGGCTGGTGAGGACAGTCATGATGAAGAATATACAGTAACTTTCAGTACAAACCCTCACTTTCCAAATCAGAGGGAATTGGACGACTTAATTAGAGATTTGGGTCTGACGAAATCAGGGTCTGAGCTTCTGACCTCCAGACTCAAAGAGTGGCATTTGCTTGGAGAAGACTGCAAGAGCACTGTATACCGAAAGCGGCATGAAGAGTTTGCAAGGTTCTACGATGTCAATGGCTCTCTCTGTTATTGCAGAGAGGTTAATGGTCTATTCACAGCTATTGGGTTAACACATATACCCTCAGAGTGGCACATGTTTATTGACAGTTCAACTCGGAGTTTAAAAGCTGTTCTACTCCACAATGGGGACAAATATCCATCTATACCAGTTGCACATTCTGTTCAAATGAAAGAGGACTATGAAAATGTGAAACAACTGCTCACTCAAATCAGGTATGAACAATATAACTGGGACGTGTGGGGTGATTTCAAAATGATTGGTTTCTTGTTAGGTTTACAAGGAGGGTTTACTAAATATTCATGTTTTCTTTGCCTGTGGGATAGCAGGGCTTCAACTGAGCACTATGAAGCAGTTCAGTGGCCTTCACGTGAAGGACTGCAACCAGGAAAGTACAATGTACTCAGGGAACCTCTTGTGAAGTCTGACATAGTTCTGCTACCACCTCTCCACATTAAGTTGGGTCTAATTAAGCAGTTTGTAACTGCGTTAGATTTTGGAGGGGAAGTTTTCCAACAGATTCGGGTCATGTTCCCTAAACTCTCTGAGGCCAAAGTCAAGGCTGGCATCTTTGTAGGACCACAAGTCAAGGCACTGTTGAATTCAAAGAACCTTGAAGCCAAGATGACTCCGATCGAAAAATAGGCTTGGTGTGCTTTCCGTGATGTGGTTCGTGGGTTTCTAGGCAACCATAAAGCACCAAACTATAAGGAGTTAGTGTCAAACTTGATTAAGTGCTATGGCAAAATGGGGTGCCGTATGTCTTTAAAATTACACTATCTGCATTCACATCTAGACTTTTTTCGTGATAACCTGGGCGATGTGAGTGAAGAACAGGGCGAAAGATTCCATCAAGATATTCAAACGATGGAGAAAAGGTACCAGGGCCATTGGGATGCTTCCATGATGGGAGACTACGTGTGGTCGCTGATCAGAAAGGATAAGAATGTTCATACGCGGAAGTCGCGTTCTTCAGTGCATTTTTAAGGAACGCACACTGCATAACGAGGCTTGTTATTCTCTTATCGGTTCTCCTCATGATATATATATATCCTTTGCACCATTTTGGGTTTGTCAAACAATTTTGGCTCAATAAACATTAATTTCCAATAGTGTTTTTATTTTCAGAAAATATTTGTTAGCCTTCTTTATATACTTTGACATATGAAAAGTGTGATAACCTATATTTTTGAAACGGTTGATGATAGAACAAAACCAATATCATTTTTGGAATCAGCGCCCAGAAATCATTAAGAAACGACAGAAAAATAATAAACAGAAAATTTTTCAAATTTTGTTACCCAGTGTAATATGGCCACATCAAAATCCTATGATTGAAAGTTTTTAAAGTATTCCACGTTTGTGAAATGACCTAACTACTCTATTCCCTAAGTTTAGGAATAATGCATGAATAAAATATATAGTCATCCCAGCATTACCACCAAAACTACAGTGAGCAATATATTTTTTCAGTCATTGGTTTTCAAAAAATAAGAGTATTACTATGACAACACCTGAAAGGGGGAGAAAGAGAGGGAAGGAGTGAGAGTAGGGGAGAAAGAGAGGGAAGGAGTGAGAGTAGGGGAGAAAGAGGGACTGCGTTGCCTCCACATCTCGGAGAGGGCTACACAGGGGTGGAGCGCGACGATTGTAGGGGACTGTACAGTTGAAAAAAAAAACAGCAAAAACAGCATACAATTCAAATAGTGATTTCTTCCTTCCTGGCTTTAAACTGTGATATCAAACAAAACATCCCCCGTTCTTCGACATGCTGAATGATCATTACACTAGGCCCAAATTCCCAACGTCTGAAAAGCAATTTCGGAAACAGATTAACCCTTTGAAGCCAATCATACAAAAATGGATGAAAATTATACATACATGTCGAAAATAATACTCTTATTTCCCAGCTCTGAAGATATAATTATGAAGTTATATATATTACTTAACCAACCTCGTGATACAGATTTAGGGATTATGATATAAAAATTAGGGCTTAAACTCGAGGGCCTAAAAAATATGAGAGCCTAAGGCACAGCTTTATTTGCCTAATAATAATGGTTAATCCGGCCCTTTATCGGAAAGATTTGCTAACGACTCATAGCATTAGTTTTAGCCAAAGATTTCAACTGTTTTTAAACCTTTAAACTATTTTCAAGGGTTGATTCCCGTCATCATTGTCAGTTGTTCCAATAATAATAATAATAATAATAATAATAATAATAAAAATGAAATGAGACAGTGCAAACCTTATTTATAATACTTAGAAAATAAAACGTATTATAAGTATGTGTATTTCTTTAATACTTTTCACCAGAAAGTGTTATTAGTGAAAAGTGATTTGAGAACTTTTCTAACTAATTAATGTAGTGGTTAGCATCACTGAATACGAATCCACCGGCCCCAGGTTCGATTCCCGACGAAAGCAAGCGGCTGCGCGTAGCTTACCCAACTGTTCATCCTTCTAGAAAGAAATAGGTTGGTAGATAAATGGGTATCCTGGATGGCATAGAGGTTAAGACGCTGGGTTGCTGATCGGGAGGTCGTGAGATCAAGTGCGGGCAAGGACTTGGTAATTTTTGACCACCCATGGTGGGTCGTGGTTCGGATTCCACGTTAAGGTGTATGTCTAAAGTGACTCAACAAGCTTGACCTTCGTCAAAATGGACAATTCGGGCTGGAGCTAAACCAAAGTTGATGAAGGTTATATATATAGGGCGTCCCAAAAAAATGTATACACACTTTAAATACTTATAAAGGCAGTGTTTATTAAAATACATTTCATTTTCAAAATGTAATAGAATCTACAGACATTATTTAATTGTTTTGTCAACGCCTGTTTTCAAACTGACGTCCGTTCTGGTCCAGGCACTGCTGATAACGCGAAGCAATGGAATCGCAAACATCACGAAACATTTCGTTTGGTATTTGTGTGCATTCTCGTTCAATGGCTGCTCTCAATTCAGCGACTGTTGCAGGTTTTATAGCGTAGACTTTGTCTTTTAAGTATCCCCATAAAAAAAAGTCTAGTGGTGTGAGGTCTGGTGAACGCGGAGGGTATTCTACGAAACCCCTTCGTCCAATCCACATCCACATCGTGCCAAGTACCACTCGCAATACTCCACTCTTCGGTCCGGATCATCTTCATTAATAGCATGGACTAATCTTGGAATGTAACTTTTCCATTGACAGCGCTTCAAAATGCGTTGGACAGACGATTCTGAAATTCCTACCTCACGACTCGCTTGCCGCACAGATTTTCTTGGACTTTGGTGATACATTTCCAGTACTCTTTCTTGCTTTGTGGGGCTTGTCGATGTCCGTGGTCTTCCGGAACGCTTCTTGTGGACATTCTGAACAGTTCCATCGGCTTCAAACTTATCTCTAATTCGAGTGATGGTAAGTCGCGTTGGTGGATCTGTTTGAAACTCCCTCCTAAACTGTCTTTGCACTTCAACTGCGTTTTCACACTTCCAGTAGCATTTTAGAATGAATTTCCTTTGTTCAAAGCTTAGTCTGACTGCCATTATTAATTCTAATGGGTTTAACTTGGAAAGAAAGAAACATCAATTGAGCTATCAGCTGTTAAAGTGTGTATACATTTTTTTGGGACGCCCTGTATATATATATATATATATATATATATATAATATATATATATATATATATATATATATATATATATATATACACATATATGATGCAAACCCACAAGAAAAAAGAAATAATTAAATAATGTCATTCTCCGACGAGGTATATTATTGAATTCATGAAAGGCCTTGGAATAATTTTTTTTTCTTTGTGTGTTTGCAGCATTCATTCACTTCACGTGTTTAAGTGTGAAATTCATCATATATATATATATATCTGCTCTATCTCCAGAGAAGAAGGTATAGAAAAAAATTCCGTTTGAAATGCACCTTACACGTTACACACCTCGAATAATTAGCGCAGTTATGCACACTACCTCAACCTTGATGACCTCCGATATCCTTGGAGGAATATAAATGAGATGGTATACTCCGATGAAGCCGTGAATGCGAGAGGTACTCATCAAACACCTTCAACCTGTATCGGCGTTTAATTAAGACTAAATGAAATCTTGACCCGAAATTACTTACATTCATACAGGGATGACTCACCGTATTGGCATATATCGTATAACAAGTTGAACAGAACCTATGGGAAAAGTTGAAGCTGAGTCGTTGCTGGGAAATTGATCACCATATTGTCATTCATGACGTCACACTTCTTTTTCGTACTAAGCAGCCATCCTTTGGTTTATTATTATTATTATTATTATTATTATTGTTAATGACAACGATAAATGACTTTTATTTCACTAAATTTAGTTGCAGACATTTTCTTCCTCAGTGTGCGCTGAACACAGAAAATGTTGTCAAATAATGGAATTCTACTGAGTTGAGGTCCTTGTCTTTTCACCTTCTTGGTACCAATTAATAGTATAATGAATAAAGACGATTAAACGAGGCAAGGATTCGCACAAACGCTGCATTCATCGAACTGAACATGACTGGCCTGAGGGAGAGATAATGACCCTGAAAAAACACACACACACACACCACACACACACACACACACAACTATAACTTAGAACTCCACTAGTAGCCAGAGGGAAATATAATTTCCAGTATGCATGTACGCCCTAAGTAGTATGGGCGAAAAATGGCCGAGTGCAAGAATGTCGCAGTACAACTGCAAATGTTGATCAATGTTGCAAAGGGTTATGTAGCAAGGGTTATGCAACATCATTGCTGCAAAGGGTTATGTAGCAAGGGTTATGCAACATCATTGCTGCAAAGGGGGGAAGGGTTATGCAACAAGTTAATGCTGCCAAGGGGGAGAGGGGAGGGAGCTTCGGGGGGAGAAGGGAGGATGACCTCCCCACAAAGGGGTAGACTTAACCTAAGAGAAGAAGAGAAAGGAAAAGGAGGAGGTCTTTTGGGGAGAAGGTGGGATGTCCTCATCTCCTAAAGGGAAACCTAACCTAAGCCTTAACCTAAGAAGGAGAGAGAGAGAGAGAGAGAGAGAGAGAGAGAGTTCTTTATTCCACCAGAGTCCGACGCACTATGAACGTCCAGGGGCCAAGCAGCAGTTATATAGACGGTCGTGAGTTGCCAGATACCACTTATTTATATATGGTGGGGTTACCAGAGAGCATTTATTTAGATGAGTTGCCAAATAGTGTTTTTTTAATTGTTCAGGTATACCTTATTAGGGTGAGTTGCTAGATACTACCATTTATTTTAATTTTATTTACATGAGTTGCCAAATAGTGTTTTTAATTGTTCAGGTATACCTTATTAGGTTGAGTTGTCAGGTTGCGCCATTTGTTTTAACTTATTTAGACGAGTTTCCACTTATTATTTATTAAAGGCAAGATCGACTTTCTCCTTAAATTTGTTCAGCAAGAGAACTAATTATTTAAACGATTCCTAATATTAACAATAAAAGAAATACACTAGACAAATGGCTTAGCAAAAGAAATCGTTCAACTTAATATTAATAATAAAAGAAATACACAGGACTCTTTACATTGTACATTATTCCAATAACATTCTCTAAGAATAATATTTAATTAACCTATAATTCATGAAACGCTTTCATTTATTCTAACACCTTAGAATGTATACTGTGTCTATTTACTTTTGACAATCCTTTCTATATCTAACTGAATCTAATTTCTATTTATACAGAGAGAGAGAGAGAGAGAGAGAGGAGAGAGAGAGAGAGAGAGAGAGAGAGAGAGTTAATGCTCGAAAAACTGAAGACGGCACACACACACACACACACACACACAACATTATTGACTTTATATCGAAATCACTGTTAAAAATTAGATTACATTCAAACATAAGCCACCGTGTGTCTATTGTGTATACTGTATGTCTAAGGTGGAGTGAAAAGTAGATTACATTCAAACATAACCCCTACCCCTCGCCCCCCCGTGTGCCTATTGTGTATACTGAGGTCTAAAGTGGAGTGAAAAACATAGATTATTGTCCGAAATGAATGAAAATTCGTTCATAATATTAATTCATAATATTAATTCATTCTTTACAAGAATAATATTCATTTTACCTCTAATTCGAAAAGAAGACATTCGTTAAAACTTTTTATTCGAGGAATGGAAGAAAAAACAGTATAAGCTCGAAACAGGTGAATCGCTGAGTGACCGCAAAGGTTGGCCGAAAGGCTCATTTGGCCTAATTTCAACCATACAGCTTAAGAAAACCTCCCTGCACTCCTATTATTGTGTTCATCATTGTTATTATCATAATGAAGTTAAAACAACATAAATATATACAGAAGCATCACGTGATTGTTTTCCAATAGGCTAAATAGCCTTTGATTAAGTAATGAGTTTCCTTATCATATTCCAATGCAACAATATATATATATATATTAGGGTGGGGTGAAAATTTTTCAACTATTGCTTCACTGGTAATAAGGTGGATTGAAGGGTGATAAAAAAGAATATGAGAATTAAAAAATTTTCAATTCATCCTAAGTACCCCCTTTTTCCCCAATAAAAATGGCCACCAGCCAGTCATTATACGCTTCATAGCTCGAAAAGTATTCTTTTTACAAAAACGTTTGCTGAAGCAAAAATTGTTTATTTCACATTTTCTACCTCATATAAATGTTTCAGATGTTTAATGAATTTTTTTTTTTTTCAGGTTTTTGTTGGATTTGGAATTGGTAATTTCTGATAATTAGTAACAAATATGTCTTCTGCTTCAAACATTAGAGCTACAAGGAGTCAATCAAAACCACATTTTATATTTGGAACCGCACAAGAGCTTCCTCTTACAACATTGCCAACAAATAAACAGGTGGGCCAATACCATGTTCTTTCAAAAGAAGCCACTTCAGTGACTTCACAAACTGATATTTTCAACAAAATTACTGAAGATAAACTCTATATTTGGAGAAAAGCTTCAATTCCTGCAATAGCTGACAAATCAGTTTATATCATATTAAAGCGGTTCATCGGCAAAGCAAACGATCTTAGTAGATCAAAAAGTATCGTCAAAATGAGAGAAAATTTTAATGACACCTTGGAAGAATTATTCGATATCAGTGCCTGTAAATGCCCTTTTATCTCCCATCAAAACTTTGGCTGTCCTGAGAGCTGCGAAGATGTTCACATAAGATGCATCTGTCGAAGAGAACTGAAGGTACCAAAAGAAGAGCTTCTGTTTTTACAGGATCTAGGAAATTGCGGACAGAAGAAGGAATGGTTAAAAGAAGAAGAGAAATGAAGGACTCTCATATTTTAACTGAAATAGTGTTTTCAGATGTAGAGAGTACTTCCACACAATATGAATTAGACCCACATCAGAGTGAATCAGACTATGAGTCAGTTGCCATACAAGGTCAAATGAGACTTCCATTGCCTACTGTAGCGATGGAAGCCGATAGATTTGGCTTCAGCTGCTTTAGTTGATTATGGAGCAATCACTAAAGAAGATAGTACGCTTTTGATTGACAAGAACAAAATCCGACGGGAAAGAGAGAAAATGAGAAAAAGTTTGGTGATGGAAAGTAAAGCTAATTCTGCTGTCATATCTGCTGTAATTTTTGACGGAAGAAAGGACAAGACTTTGGTGAAGGTGAAGAAAGGAAACAAATGATACGGAGACTCCATTTAGAGAGGAACACTATGTTTTGGTGTCTGAGCCAGGAAATGAATATTTAACCCATGTAGTTCCTTCTTCTGGTAAAGCTCAAGATATAGCTGATAGTTTGTTCTCCTTCTTTCAAGAGTCAGCTATTAATGAGCGAATTCGTCTCATAGGATGTGACAGTACAAATACCAACACAGGTGCCAAGGGTGGGATCATCCACCTCATAGAAGAAAAACTAAAGAAACCGTTACAATGGAGCATTTGTATGCTGCATTAGGGTGTGTCAATTTTAGTAAAGTCAACAATTCAAAAACTACTAATGCTCAAATGATGTCATATTATCTAGCAAACTTAGAAATATCTTTAGTGTTGTTTAAAAAAGCCATTTACCTACTATATTTGACAATAAAGGTTTGAAATATAACCTAAATATGACTGTAGCATCGTATATCAACGTGCCATTGATATGTGTGGTGAACTTTGGTTATTTTTGGTGTGCAGTATGGTTTCTAAGTTTCACATAGTCACAAATGCTGAAGTTTTGATTGTGAATGCATGTGTTTTCCCTCCTTTTTGACAATTTTGATTACTTCATAATGTAAATATTGTGTAATTCAAATTATTCAAAATGTTATGTGTGACCCAAACTTTCTGTATGTTTTGATATGATAGACATACGAAATTGTCATTACTTTGAATAATTAAGTCTTGTACCTATAACAACACAACTTTTATCTGAGCTTATAGGAAGATATTAAGAATTTCAATTAACTTAATTTTATATAATCATAATCAGTAGGCCTATCCAAATTTCAATGACATTTCTTTTGTTCACAGGTCCACAGGATGAGTCAGAAAGAAATCAGAACCCTAAGCAAATCAAGTTGTCACCTAAGTCATTTGGTGGGGACTGGGAGGTAACTTCCTCCTGCTGAGCTGCCCACAGCCAGAGATCTGCTGAGGTATGGTTTGTTGAGGAGAGAGATGAGTGAGGAAAACAGGAGGAATTACCCAGTTAATGACCTGATAAACAACAGCATTGTTTCAGGGCTACTGGCTCAGTGGAGAAAGGCCAACGCTCTATTCACAGGACCTGTAATCAACAGTGAGGTCAGAATCAGGGCTAAGTGAAGGCACTGTGGGATGGGGCAGTGAAGGTGTCCATTGGCAATGTGAAGCTAGAGGTCAAAGATAGGTTCATGATGAAATTGGACAAATTGGTGGACATCCTGACCTGTCACTGTGTGATCAGGAGCTGCAGTGAGCTTGGGTGCAACCCTGTCAGCAACAGTGAGGTTCACATTGACTACAGCTGCAGGAGCGAGCAGAAGATACCAGTGCAGGAGCTTGCCTTCATAAAGGTCAGAGAGAAAAGGTGGGAAGTGTGGGGGCACACCAGATGGGTCTAGCTGATCACCCTGAGACCAAGAGACAGGAAGCAGTGCTGCAGAGACAGGAGCAGAGAAGGAAGGCCGAGGAGAAGAGGAGGAGGAAGGCAGAGGAGTCAGCTAAGAAAGAAGAGGAGTTGAGGGAGGAGTCACTGCTGGAGATGGAGTTGGAGGAGACTGGAGATATACTGGAGGAGGCAGGGAGGAGAGAGGAGGACGAAGACTTCATACCAGAGGCTGCGACAACTTCTTCCTTGCCTGTGGCTAAGAAGAAGAAATACAACACTGAAGATATCACCAACATAGCTCTGGCTAGCTTGAGACATCACACTGGGCTGAGAGAGACTGCAGAGATTGCCACTGCTGCCTGGATTGATGCTGGTCTTATCACAGAATTTGACACAGCACTGGTGATTGACCATAACAAGGTGAGGAGGGCTTAGGAGAGACTGACTAAGGAGCTGGTCAAGAAGTTTGATGAAGAGATTAAGGAAAATGACATCACCTGTATCTTCTTTGGTGGGAAAAGAGATGACACCGAAGTGATGATGGAAGCTGAGGGCAGTGACAGGCAGTTTCCTGGCCTCATTAAGGAAGAACATTACACAGTGTGCAATGAACCAGTTGGGAAATATTGTGGCATTTTGTACAGAGGAAAGCTGGCAGAGGAGAGAAGTCATGCTGAGGTCATTGCTGATCATTTGGTGAACTGGCTAAGAGAGAGAGGAGCAGACCAGACCCTTTTGGCCATAGGAGTGACAGTACTAATGTGAATACTGGCTGGGAGGGAGGAGTAATGCATTATGTGGGGGCCAAGCTTAGCAGGAAGTTGGTGTGGATTGTCTGTGACTTGCACACTGGGGAGCTGAGTCTCAGACACCTGTGACTGCACTGGATGGCAAGAATTGAGCAACAACAAGTGGTCTGGGCCCTAGGGAAGATGTTAGACACTGCCACTGAGCTGGAGATCACCCAAACTTCACGAGGATCACTGTTGGTCCTCCTCTACCCATCTCAATCAGGAAGTAGTCAAGGACCTCAGCACAGACCAATCATATGGCTACAGAATCATCACTGCCATCAGATCGGGAGAGGTACCTCACAGTCTAGCTCTCCTGGAGATTGGGCCAGTCTGTCACAGTAGGTGGGTCACCACGGCTCTAAGGTTCTGCAGATTGTGGGTTTCCAAACATGGGCTGAAGGGTAGGAACCTGAAGAATCTGATGATAATTGTGGAATTCATAGTGGGAGTCTACATGCCAAACTGGTTCAACATCAAGTTAAATCACAGCTGGGTGGAGCTGGGTGGAAGGTCCCAGGCAATGCTGGGCAACCGCACACCAAATGGGAGGTTCGCACCCGCACTTCCGCACCCGCTTTAGCCTCTTCCGCACCCGCACTTCAGCACACCTCTAAGTTTTCTCGCATCCGCACAACCGCACCCGCACTCGCACCCTTTACATATATAAAGTTTTATCGCAAGGAAATATATAAGTTTCCATTAATATATTAATACTTACAAACTTTTATTTAATATTTAATTGTGAAAATAAAGTTTTAATACAATGAAGTCATTTTTTTGTTATGAGAGGTTAGAAAATTACTAGAATACAATATCATTTAATTTAATTTTGACTGGTCAATAGTTGACAAAATTCTAAAGTTCAAGTGTGCGAACAGGTGTGCTGACCAATCCGCACACCTTCCGCACCCGCACCTCCGCACCTTTTTACCGAGGTGACTGCACACCGCACCTCCGCACCTTTTTACCGAGGTGACTGCACACCGCACCTCCGCACACCATTTCGCACTTCCGCACAGTGCGAATGTGCGGAGGTGCGGAAGGTGTGCGGAACTTGCCCAGCACTGCCTGGGACTCCCAGGTATGTAATGTACCAGCTGGAGCTGCTAAGAAGTCAGAAGAAGGAGGTGATAGAAATAGTGATGCCTACAGTGAAGAGATCAGCCTGGTATACACACTCTGAGGCTGTGCACCAGGCCATGCTGTGCAGTAAGGTGAAGGAGGAGAGGAGAGAGGCAGTGAAGAGGATACTGGAAATCAGAGATGAAGGAGATGAGGACACACAGGTAGGAGACTGCAGTGTCAGACCCAGGAAGACTCCTGACATCAACCCAGATGCCGCCAAACTCTCGGAGCTTATTGACTGGAACTCTGGCGTGACTGAACCTCCTCTGACCTGCTCCCTCACCGCTGCTGCAATCAAGGAGTTTCTGGATAGACCAATGGAAGTTCCTGCATGGCCCTCACACAAACAGTCAGTAGAGAGGTGTGTAAAGATGACAACTGAAGCAGCACAACATGTTTACTCACAAGAGAGGAGGGAGGCGTACATCAGTGGCCAGGTGGCAGCTCATGTCCAGGAACAAGAGCAAGGCAGACATGGCATCCTCGGCAAAGTTCAAGAAACCTATCTATATTTCTAAGTTTTAATATTGAAATACAATCAAAATGTCTTTAATTGTATGTAATGTATGTAAAATGTAGTTATATGCAATAAAAAAAAATACTTGCAAAAATTGCTGATTTTTCGTAAACTTCAACTTCAAATATAAGTAGCTAGAATTGGTCAAATCTGGATTTTAAAGCCATATTTCGATTTAGCACATAAAAATGCATCCTTTGGTCCCTAGTAGTCTTTGAAAATCTAAAGATTTCACTTTGCTCCCTAAAATTGACACACCCTAATGCTGCATACAAATGAACTTCCCCTTCGACACTTATTTGAACATTTTGATGGTAAAACAAAAAGTCCAACATGTTTCACTGGAAAAATCGGAGTAGCACTGAAAGAATGTGAAAAAATGCCTGCAGTCAATTTCAAACCAATTAGAGAAGGCATTGATTTAATATACATATCAGAAGAGGTTATCGATGAAATTAGCCAAGAACAACAGTATTTGTACAAAATTATTGTGGCTATAAGAAGTGGGAATGTCCCAAAAGATTTGGAAAATACAAAACCCGGATCACTGAACCATTCTCGATGGCTGACATTAGCAAATCGTGTCTGCTGCCTATACATTGCAGAGAAAACTCCTTCATTGGCTCTTTATTCAATAATTTTCTTCATTGTTACAAATTATGGACCAAGCTGGTTCGATATCAAGAGTAGACCATATATATGGAATGGTCCACATCACATATTTGGAGCAATTAAAAGATTTCATCTTCTTCCAAAGGATGTTCAGAATGTAGTGAAGCCTTACATTGCTAGAAACGCATATTTTGCTCATTGCGAAAATGTTCTGATAGCAATGTTAACAGATACATCAGAACAAAAACGAAACAGAGCAGTTGATTTCATCATGAACATTAGAACAAAGACGGAAAATGTGTCCAAAATCAGAGAATTTAAGGTTCCTAAGATAAATTTCAACGCAAACGCATGGGATGATATTATTTACTGGTCAAAAGAAATGCTGACTGAACCTACCCTCACTATGGCGCTCACAAATATTGAACTTAATGCACTTAGGGTTAAAAAAAACTGTGCCTACCCAATTATCCACTTCATTCACAAAGTGTCGAGAGGGCAATAAAACTTGTCACCGATGCGGCCTCATCTGTATATTCCCAAGAATCCCGTGATGGATTTATAAGAGCAAGAATTAGGTCTCGTTCATTGCTGCCATGTATGGAAACCAAGAAAGAAATGACTTCACTTTTTGACAATTAGCTTTTAATTAGAGACTAAAATAATTCACCAAAATTTCATAAAAGCAAACACTTCACGATTTTTCAAAAGGGATCTTTTGGAAGTGTATTGATTATATGTTTCTGCAATTGTGGTAATAAAATGTCAATAATTTCTCTCGTTGATAGTATTGTTGTAGATTATAGTTTGAATATTCAAAATTATATAAGGTTATTAACTATTATCAAAGTGATATGCTTCGGTCATCAAAGAATTTTTCATTTATTAGAAAAAAGTGATTTATTTGTGATATCATTTACCGAGGTAAATTTAGATAAAATTTAAAATTAAGAAAATAATTTATAAAAGGGCACTTTCTAATGTATTTTTTTATATTTTGAATCATTTTTATTCATAGTGTCTTTTAATTGGATGCATATTTTTCAAGTTATAAGCATTTATATGTTTGACTAGCGGCCATTTATTTTTTCTAAAAAATGCGGTAGGGCAAAATTGATTTTTCTTTTATATCACTTTATGTCATCTATAGAACCCAATACAGCAAATTATAGGTGAAGCAAATATATATTCCACAAAGAATTGCGTTTCACCCCACCCTAATATATACAGTATATATATATATATATATATATATATATATATATAGGGTGGTGCAAGTAATAATAAGCTAAATCGGTTTTCCTTCTCCCGAATTGTTCATTTTGAAAACGATCAAGCTTATCACCCGCCTTAGACCTACAGGCATATGATAGGGTGAACCACAATATTTTATTTGAAAAAGTAGAAGACAGGAAGGTTCCCATGTACATATTAAATTTATTGAAATTTTGCTATCCCACCAATCTTTCACCGTTAGGTGGGGCAATGTACTATTCGAATGTTTTGACTCCTCTTGCGAGGTGAGACAAGGCTCCTTGCTCTCCCCTATGCTGTTTAATATGTATACTGACGGATTAATTGCTTCACTTAATGACACAACAGTGGGATGCTCGTAGATAACACACGGATAAATAATTTAGTTTATGCCGATGATATAGTGTTAATAAGTCACTCTGTTAAGGGCCTGGATCGGCTACTAAAAGTCTGCGAAATGTATTCGCAGAAACATGATATTCTTTTTAATGTTACAAAAACTAAGCTTATGCAATTTCATCCTAAAAGCAGTAATCAGCCAGCTGATATAATGTTTAAAATGAATGGTGAAGTAATTGAGGAAGTACAAGAGTTTAAGTATTTGGGTCAAACTATTACCAGCTCCTTGAGTGATGACTCGGATATAAGAAAACAATCTCGAAGCCTGTGTGCTAAAGCGAATATGACCATAAGGAACTTTCGATTCTGTAAAAGGGAAGCTAAAGACAATCTCTTTCGTACTTTCTGCAGTAATATATACGGACAGCAACTCTGGGTGAATTATAAAAAAGGTTCTGGCAGAACCCTAAATTTGCTGTACAACAGGTCTTTTAGACTCTTACATAAATTACCCCCGAGATGCTCAGCTTCGCACATGTTGCTACCCGCAATGTCCCGAGCTTCCCGGAGGTAACAAGAGGTACTCACTACAGTCTAATGCAAAAAATTAAAAAATCAACCAACTCGATTATCCAAGCTATCCATGAGTCCTGCTATTTATCCTCTAAGCTATGGAATTCTTGGTACGAAAATGTCTGTCTGTAGCTCCACTTAACCTCGACATTACAGTATTATTTCTAATCAATTGTATATATTTCTATTCTTAGTATATTAACTGTCATTGTATTAATAATATTTGTCATATGGACTATAGTCTGCCAATAAACCTTTTCATTTTCATTTGCGTATAGTTTGTGTGGTATCTTCTCCATTGTCATTGTCGCTGTTATTGAAATAAAATGAATGAATGAAAAAATGGAAAGGTTTATTATTATTATTATTGCGATGATTCGATTGAGCTTATCGCTCCTCCTCTCGAGGATGAAGTGGTGAGTTGGCTTCTTTTACTCTCCACTTCACATCGGTACACCCGGCTTATCGGAGATTGTATGTACCAAGAAATTACAATGTCACCATCCGGATTCGATCTCTCAACCACCGATCAGAACCCCAGCGTCTTAACCGCTAGGATACCTAGGGTGCACATTTATCTACCAACCCAACCAGACATTCATTTTCACGAGCTAAACATAATTTAATCACACTTCTACGCGAGAATTAGCAGGTAAAAAGTCAAGCCGAATACATGAACCACAGTTGAGGATCGAATAGTATGACCGCAAATAATAATAATGTAAAATATTGTCGTGATAGAGATGGCAAATGTTGATCAATGTTGCAAAGGGGCGAGGGATATTGCATAAAGGGAAGGGTTCTAAAATAGGAAAACCGAGAATAGTTTGGGCGCAAATATTAATGCAAATATTGTCAAGGTAGAGATTGCAAGTGGCAGTACACGATGTGAGCATTGAATCTACGGAGAGAAGATAAAGACACCATTAGTCGACCAATCAGGATGTCCAAAGCGTGGACCCGTAATATAGGTGTTACGATTGGTACACAAATTTATCATAGCCCCGCCCAGTTACACTGACAACCAATCATTAAACTTACGAATAGCCTATTAGTCTTTTTGTGTGGGGGGGGGGGATCATGCATATAAAAGGAAATATGTTCACCAACCTCGTGATACAGATTTAGGGATTATGATATAAAAATTAGGGCTTAAACTCGAGGGCCTAAAAAATATGAGAGCCTAAGGCACAGCTTTATTTGCCTAATAATAATGGTTAATCCGGCCCTTTATCGGAAAGATTTGCTAACGACTCATAGCATTAGTTTTAGCCAAAGATTTCAACTGTTTTTAAACCTTTAAACTATTTTCAAGGGTTGATTCCCGTCATCATTGTCAGTTGTTCCAATAATAATAATAATAATAATAATAATAATAAAAATGAAATGAGACAGTGCAAACCTTATTTATAATACTTAGAAAATAAAACGTATTATAAGTATGTGTATTTCTTTAATACTTTTCACCAGAAAGTGTTATTAGTGAAAAGTGATTTGAGAACTTTTCTAACTAATTAATGTAGTGGTTAGCATCACTGAATACGAATCCACCGGCCCCAGGTTCGATTCCCGACGAAAGCAAGCGGCTGCGCGTAGCTTACCCAACTGTTCATCCTTCTAGAAAGAAATAGGTTGGTAGATAAATGGGTATCCTGGATGGCATAGAGGTTAAGACGCTGGGTTGCTGATCGGGAGGTCGTGAGATCAAGTGCGGGCAAGGACTTGGTAATTTTTGACCACCCATGGTGGGTCGTGGTTCGGATTCCACGTTAAGGTGTATGTCTAAAGTGACTCAACAAGCTTGACCTTCGTCAAAATGGACAATTCGGGCTGGAGCTAAACCAAAGTTGATGAAGGTTTTATATATAGGGCGTCCCAAAAAAATGTATACACACTTTAAATACTTATAAAGGCAGTGTTTATTAAAATACATTTCATTTTCAAAATGTAATAGAATCTACAGACATTATTTCATTGTTTTGTCAACGCCTGTTTTCAAACTGACGTCCGTTCTGGTCCAGGCACTGCTGATAACGCGAAGCAATGGAATCGCAAACATCACGAAACATTTCGTTTGGTATTTGTGTGCATTCTCGTTCAATGGCTGCTCTCAATCAGCGACTGTTGCAGGTTTTATAGCGTAGACTTTGTCTTTTAAGTATCCCCATAAAAAAAAGTCTAGTGGTGTGAGGTCTGGTGAACGCGGAGGGTATTCTACGAAACCCCTTCGTCCAATCCACATCCACATCGTGCCAAGTACCACTCGCAATACTCCACTCTTCGGTCCGGATCATCTTCATTAATAGCATGGACTAATCTTGGAATGTAACTTTTCCATTGACAGCGCTTCAAAATGCGTTGGACAGACGATTCTGAAATTCCTACCTCACGACTCGCTTGCCGCACAGATTTTCTTGGACTTTGGTGATACATTTCCAGTACTCTTTCTTGCTTTGTGGGGCTTGTCGATGTCCGTGGTCTTCCGGAACGCTTCTTGTGGACATTCTGAACAGTTCCATCGGCTTCAAACTTATCTCTAATTCGAGTGATGGTAAGTCGCGTTGGTGGATCTGTTTGAAACTCCCTCCTAAACTGTCTTTGCACTTCAACTGCGTTTTCACACTTCCAGTAGCATTTTAGAATGAATTTCCTTTGTTCAAAGCTTAGTCTGACTGCCATTATTAATTCTAATGGGTTTAACTTGGAAAGAAAGAAACATCAATTGAGCTATCAGCTGTTAAAGTGTGTATACATTTTTTTGGGACGCCCTGTATATATATATATATATATATATATATATATATATATATATATATATATATATATATATATATATACACATATATGATGCAAACCCACAAGAAAAAAGAAATAATTAAATAATGTCATTCTCCGACGAGGTATATTATTGAATTCATGAAAGGCCTTGGAATAATTTTTTTTTCTTTGTGTGTTTGCAGCATTCATTCACTTCACGTGTTTAAGTGTGAAATTCATCATATATATATATATATCTGCTCTATCTCCAGAGAAGAAGGTATAGAAAAAAATTCCGTTTGAAATGCACCTTACACGTTACACACCTCGAATAATTAGCGCAGTTATGCACACTACCTCAACCTTGATGACCTCCGATATCCTTGGAGGAATATAAATGAGATGGTATACTCCGATGAAGCCGTGAATGCGAGAGGTACTCATCAAACACCTTCAACCTGTATCGGCGTTTAATTAAGACTAAATGAAATCTTGACCCGAAATTACTTACATTCATACAGGGATGACTCACCGTATTGGCATATATCGTATAACAAGTTGAACAGAACCTATGGGAAAAGTTGAAGCTGAGTCGTTGCTGGGAAATTGATCACCATATTGTCATTCATGACGTCACACTTCTTTTTCGTACTAAGCAGCCATCCTTTGGTTTATTATTATTATTATTATTATTATTATTGTTAATGACAACGATAAATGACTTTTATTTCACTAAATTTAGTTGCAGACATTTTCTTCCTCAGTGTGCGCTGAACACAGAAAATGTTGTCAAATAATGGAATTCTACTGAGTTGAGGTCCTTGTCTTTTCACCTTCTTGGTACCAATTAATAGTATAATGAATAAAGACGATTAAACGAGGCAAGGATTCGCACAAACGCTGCATTCATCGAACTGAACATGACTGGCCTGAGGGAGAGATAATGACCCTGAAAAAACACACACACACACACACACACACACACACACAACTATAACTTAGAACTCCACTAGTAGCCAGAGGGAAATATAATTTCCAGTATGCATGTACGCCCTAAGTAGTATGGGCGAAAAATGGACGAGTGCAAGAATGTCGCAGTACAACTGCAAATGTTGATCAATGTTGCAAAGGGTTATGTAGCAAGGGTTATGCAACATCATTGCTGCAAAGGGTTATGTAGCAAGGGTTATGCAACATCATTGCTGCAAAGGGGGGAAGGGTTATGCAACAAGTTAATGCTGCCAAGGGGGAGAGGGGAGGGAGCTTCGGGGGGAGAAAGGAGGATGACCTCCCCACAAAGGGGTAGACTTAACCTAAGAGAAGAAGAGAAAGGAAAAGGAGGAGGTCTTTTGGGGAGAAGGTGGGATGTCCTCATCTCCTAAAGGGAAACCTAACCTAAGCCTTAACCTAAGAAGGAGAGAGAGAGAGAGAGAGAGAAGAGAGGAGAGAGAGGAGAGAGAGAGAGAGAGAGAGAGTTCTTTATTCCACCAGAGTCCGACGCACTATGAACGTCCAGGGGCCAAGCAGCAGTTATATAGACGGTCGTGAGTTGCCAGATACCACTTATTTATATATGGTGGGGTTACCAGAGAGCATTTATTTAGATGAGTTGCCAAATAGTGTTTTTTTAATTGTTCAGGTATACCTTATTAGGGTGAGTTGCTAGATACTACCATTTATTTTAATTTTATTTACATGAGTTGCCAAATAGTGTTTTTAATTGTTCAGGTATACCTTATTAGGTTGAGTTGTCAGGTTGCGCCATTTGTTTTAACTTATTTAGACGAGTTTCCACTTATTTATTTATTAAAGGCAAGATCGACTTTCTCCTTAAATTTGTTCAGCAAGAGAACTAATTATTTAAACGATTCCTAATATTAACAATAAAAGAAATACACTAGACAAATGGCTTAGCAAAAGAAATCGTTCAACTTAATATTAATAATAAAAGAAATACACAGGACTCTTTACATTGTACATTATTCCAATAACATTCTCTAAGAATAATATTTAATTAACCTATAATTCATGAAACGCTTTCATTTATTCTAACACCTTAGAATGTATACTGTGTCTATTTACTTTTGACAATCCTTTCTATATATCTAACTGAATCTAATTTCTATTTATACAGAGAGAGAGAGAGAGAGAGAGAGAGAGAGAGAGAGAGAGAGAGAGAGAGTTAATGCTCGAAAAACTGAAGACGGCACACACACACACACACACACACACACACATTATTGACTTTATATCGAAATCACTGTTAAAAATTAGATTACATTCAAACATAAGCCACCGTGTGTCTATTGTGTACACTGTATGTCTAAGGTGGAGTGAAAAAGTAGATTACATTCAAACATAACCCCTACCCCTCGCCCCCCCCGTGTGCCTATTGTGTATACTGAGGTCTAAAGTGGAGTGAAAAACATAGATTATTGTCCGAAATGAATGAAAAATTCGTTCATAATATTAATTCATAATATTAATTCATTCTTTACAAGAATAATATTCATTTTACCTCTAATTCGAAAAGAAGACATTCGTTAAAACTTTTTATTCGAGGAATGGAAGAAAAAACAGTATAAGCTCGAAACAGGTGAATCGCTGAGTGACCGCAAAGGTTGGCCGCAAAGGCTCATTTGGCCTAATTTCAACCATACAGCTTAAGAAAACCTCCCTGCACTCCTATTATTGTGTTCATCATTGTTATTATCATAATGAAGTTAAAACAACATAAATATATACAGAAGCATCACGTGATTGTTTTCCAATAGGCTAAATTAGCCTTTGATTAAGTAATGAGTTTCCTTATCATATTCCCAATGCAACAATATATATATATATATTAGGGTGGGGTGAAAAATTTTTCAACTATTGCTTCACTGGTAATAAGGTGGATTGAAGGGTGATAAAAAAGAATATGAGAATTAAAAAATTTTCAATTCATCCTAAGTACCCCCTTTTTCCCCCAATAAAAATGGCCACCAGCCAGTCATTATACGCTTCATAGCTCGAAAAGTATTCTTTTTACAAAAACGTTTGCTGAAGCAAAAATTGTTTATTTCACATTTTCTACCTCATATAAATGTTTCAGATGTTTAATGAATTTTTTTTATTTTTCAGGTTTTTGTTGGATTTGGAATTGGTAATTTCTGATAATTAGTAACAAATATGTCTTCTGCTTCAAACATTAGAGCTACAAGGAGTCAATCAAAACCACATTTTATATTTGGAACCGCACAAGAGCTTCCTCTTACAACATTGCCAACAAATAAACAGGTGGGCCAATACCATGTTCTTTCAAAAGAAGCCACTTCAGTGACTTCACATAACTGATATTTTCAACAAAATTACTGAAGATAAACTCTATATTTGGAGAAAAGCTTCAATTCCTGCAATAGCTGACAAATCAGTTTATATCATATTAAAGCGGTTCATCGGCAAAGCAAACGATCTTAGTAGATCAAAAAGTATCGTCAAAATGAGAGAAAATTTTAATGACACCTTGGAAGAATTATTCGATATCAGTGCCTGTAAATGCCCTTTTATCTCCCATCAAAACTTTGGCTGTCCTGAGAGCTGCGAAGATGTTCACATAAGATGCATCTGTCGAAGAGAACTGAAGGTACCAAAAGAAGAGCTTCTGTTTTTACAGGATCTAGGAAATTGCGGACAGAAGAAGGAATGGTTAAAAGAAGAAGAGAAATGAAGGACTCTCATATTTTAACTGAAATAGTGTTTTTCAGATGTAGAGAGTACTTCCACACAATATGAATTAGACCCACATCAGAGTGAATCAGACTATGAGTCAGTTGCCATACAAGGTCAAATGAGACTTCCATTGCCTACTGTAGCGATGGAAGCCGATAGATTTGGCTTCAGCTGCTTTAGTTGATTATGGAGCAATCACTAAAGAAGATAGTACGCTTTTGATTGACAAGAACAAAATCCGACGGGAAAGAGAGAAAATGAGAAAAAGTTTGGTGATGGAAAGTAAAGCTAATTCTGCTGTCATATCTGCTGTAATTTTTGACGGAAGAAAGGACAAGACTTTGGTGAAGGTGAAGAAAGGAAACAAATGATACGGAGACTCCATTTAGAGAGGAACACTATGTTTTGGTGTCTGAGCCAGGAAATGAATATTTAACCCATGTAGTTCCTTCTTCTGGTAAAGCTCAAGATATAGCTGATAGTTTGTTCTCCTTCTTTCAAGAGTCAGCTATTAATGAGCGAATTCGTCTCATAGGATGTGACAGTACAAATACCAACACAGGTGCCAAGGGTGGGATCATCCACCTCATAGAAGAAAAACTAAAGAAACCGTTACAATGGAGCATTTGTATGCTGCATTAGGGTGTGTCAATTTTAGTAAAGTCAACAATTCAAAAACTACTAATGCTCAAATGATGTCATATTATCTAGCAAACTTAGAAATATCTTTAGTGTTGTTTAAAAAAGCCATTTACCTACTTATATTTGACAATAAAGGTTTGAAATATAACCTAAATATGACTGTAGCATCGTATATCAACGTGCCATTGATATGTGTGGTGAACTTTGGTTATTTTTGGTGTGCAGTATGGTTTCTAAGTTTCACATAGTCACAAATGCTGAAGTTTTGATTGTGAATGCATGTGTTTTCCCTCCTTTTTGACAATTTTGATTACTTCATAATGTAAATATTGTGTAATTCAAATTATTCAAAATGTTATGTGTGACCCAAACTTTCTGTATGTTTTGATATGATAGACATACGAAATTGTCATTACTTTGAATAATTAAGTCTTGTACCTATAACAACACAACTTTTATCTGAGCTTATAGGAAGATATTAAGAATTTCAATTAACTTAATTTTATATAATCATAATCAGTAGGCCTATCCAAATTTCAATGACATTTCTTTTGTTCACAGGTCCACAGGATGAGTCAGAAAGAAATCAGAACCCTAAGCAAATCAAGTTGTCACCTAAGTCATTTGGTGGGGACTGGGAGGTAACTTCCTCCTGCTGAGCTGCCCACAGCCAGAGATCTGCTGAGGTATGGTTTGTTGAGGAGAGAGATGAGTGAGGAAAACAGGAGGAATTACCCAGTTAATGACCTGATAAACAACAGCATTGTTTCAGGGCTACTGGCTCAGTGGAGAAAGGCCAACGCTCTATTCACAGGACCTGTAATCAACAGTGAGGTCAGAATCAGGGCTAAAGTGAAGGCACTGTGGGATGGGGCAGTGAAGGTGTCCATTGGCAATGTGAAGCTAGAGGTCAAAGATAGGTTCATGATGAAATTGGACAAATTGGTGGACATCCTGACCTGTCACTGTGTGATCAGGAGCTGCAGTGAGCTTGGGTGCAACCCTGTCAGCAACAGTGAGGTTCACATTGACTACAGCTGCAGGAGCGAGCAGAAGATACCAGTGCAGGAGCTTGCCTTCATAAAGGTCAGAGAGAAAAGGTGGGAAGTGTGGGGGCACACCAGATGGGTCTAGCTGATCACCCTGAGACCAAGAGACAGGAAGCAGTGCTGCAGAGACAGGAGCAGAGAAGGAAGGCCGAGGAGAAGAGGAGGAGGAAGGCAGAGGAGTCAGCTAAGAAAGAAGAGGAGTTGAGGGAGGAGTCACTGCTGGAGATGGAGTTGGAGGAGACTGGAGATATACTGGAGGAGGCAGGGAGGAGAGAGGAGGACGAAGACTTCATACCAGAGGCTGCGACAACTTCTTCCTTGCCTGTGGCTAAGAAGAAGAAATACAACACTGAAGATATCACCAACATAGCTCTGGCTAGCTTGAGACATCACACTGGGCTGAGAGAGACTGCAGAGATTGCCACTGCTGCCTGGATTGATGCTGGTCTTATCACAGAATTTGACACAGCACTGGTGATTGACCATAACAAGGTGAGGAGGGCTTAGGAGAGACTGACTAAGGAGCTGGTCAAGAAGTTTGATGAAGAGATTAAGGAAAATGACATCACCTGTATCTTCTTTGGTGGGAAAAGAGATGACACCGAAGTGATGATGGAAGCTGAGGGCAGTGACAGGCAGTTTCCTGGCCTCATTAAGGAAGAACATTACACAGTGTGCAATGAACCAGTTGGGAAATATTTGTGGCATTTTGTACCAGAGGAAGCTGCAGAGGAGAGAAGTCATGCTGAGGTCATTGCTGATCATTTGGTGAACTGGCTAAGAGAGAGAGGAGCAGACCAGACCCTTTTGGCCATAGGAGGTGACAGTACTAATGTGAATACTGGCTGGGAGGGAGGAGTAATGCATTATGTGGGGGCCAAGCTTAGCAGGAAGTTGGTGTGGATTGTCTGTGACTTGCACACTGGGGAGCTGAGTCTCAGACACCTGGTGACTGCACTGGATGGCAAGACATTGAGCAACAACAAGTGGTCTGGGCCCCTAGGGAAGATGTTAGACACTGCCACTGAGCTGGAGATCAACCCAAACTTCACGAGGATCACTGTTGGTCCTCCTCTACCCTATCTCAATCAGGAAGTAGTCAAGGACCTCAGCACAGACCAATCATATGGCTACAGAATCATCACTGCCATCAGATCGGGAGAGGTACCTCACAGTCTAGCTCTCCTGGAGATTGGGCCAGTCTGTCACAGTAGGTGGGTCACCACGGCTCTAAGGTTCTGCAGATTGTGGGTTTCCAAACATGGGCTGAAGGGTAGGAACCTGAAGAATCTGATGATAATTGTGGAATTCATAGTGGGAGTCTACATGCCAAACTGGTTCAACATCAAGTTAAATCACAGCTGGGTGGAGCTGGGTGGAAGGTCCCAGGCAATGCTGGGCAACCGCACACCAAATGGGAGGTTCGCACCCGCACTTCCGCACCCGCACTTTAGCCTCTTCCGCACCCGCACTTCAGCACACCTCTAAGTTTTCTCGCATCCGCACAACCGCACCCGCACTCGCACCCTATTTACATATATAAAGTTTTATCGCAAGGAAATATATAAGTTTCCATTAATATATTAATACTTTTACAAACTTTTATTTAATATTTAATTGTGAAAATAAAGTTTTAATACAATGAAGTCATTTTTTTGTTATGAGAGGTTAGAAAATTACTAGAATACAATATCATTTAATTTAATTTTGACTGGTCAATAGTTGACAAAATTCTAAAGTTCAAGTGTGCGAACAGGTGTGCTGACCAATCCGCACACCTTCCGCACCCGCACCTCCGCACCTTTTTACCGAGGTGACTGCACACCGCACCTCCGCACCTTTTTACCGAGGTGACTGCACACCGCACCTCCGCACACCATTTCGCACTTCCGCACAGTGCGAATGTGCGGAGGTGCGGAAGGTGTGCGGAACTTGCCCAGCACTGCCTGGGACTCCCAGGTATGTAATGTACCAGCTGGAGCTGCTAAGAAGTCAGAAGAAGGAGGTGATAGAAATAGTGATGCCTACAGTGAAGAGATCAGCCTGGTATACACACTCTGAGGCTGTGCTCCAGGCCATGCTGTGCAGTAAGGTGAAGGAGGAGAGGAGAGAGGCAGTGAAGAGGATACTGGAAATCAGAGATGAAGGAGATGAGGACACACAGGTAGGAGACTGCAGTGTCAGACCCAGGAAGACTCCTGACATCAACCCAGATGCCGCCAAACTCTCGGAGCTTATTGACTGGAACTCTGGCGTGACTGAACCTCCTCTGACCTGCTCCCTCACCGCTGCTGCAATCAAGGAGTTTCTGGATAGACCAATGGAAGTTCCTGCATGGCCCTCACACAAACAGTCAGTAGAGAGGTGTGTAAAGATGACAACTGAAGCAGCACAACATGTTTACTCACAAGAGAGGAGGGAAGCGTACATCAGTGGCCAGGTGGCAGCTCATGTCCAGGAACAAGAGCAAGGCAGACATGGCATCCTCGGCAAAGTTCAAGAAACCTATCTATATTTCTAAGTTTTAATATTGAAATACAATCAAAATGTCTTTAATTGTATGTAATGTATGTAAAATGTAGTTATATGCAATAAAAAAAAATACTTGCAAAAATTGCTGATTTTTCGTAAACTTCAACTTCAAATATAAGTAGCTAGAATTGGTCAAATCTGGATTTTAAAGCCATATTTCGATTTAGCACATAAAAATGCATCCTTTGGTCCCTAGTAGTCTTTGAAAATCTAAAGATTTCACTTTGCTCCCTAAAATTGACACACCCTAATGCTGCATACAAATGAACTTCCCCTTCGACACTTATTTGAACATTTTGATGGTAAAACAAAAAGTCCAACATGTTTCACTGGAAAAATCGGAGTAGCACTGAAAGAATGTGAAAAAATGCCTGCAGTCAATTTCAAACCAATTAGAGAAGGCATTGATTTAATATACATATCAGAAGAGGTTATCGATGAAATTAGCCAAGAACAACAGTATTTGTACAAAATTATTGTGGCTATAAGAAGTGGGAATGTCCCAAAAGATTTGGAAAATACAAAACCCGGATCACTGAACCATTCTCGATGGCTGACATTAGCAAATCGTGTCTGCTGCCTATACATTGCAGAGAAAACTCCTTCATTGGCTCTTTATTCAATAATTTTCTTCATTGTTACAAATTATGGACCAAGCTGGTTCGATATCAAGAGTAGACCATATATATGGAATGGTCCACATCACATATTTGGAGCAATTAAAAGATTTCATCTTCTTCCAAAGGATGTTCAGAATGTAGTGAAGCCTTACATTGCTAGAAACGCATATTTTGCTCATTGCGAAAATGTTCTGATAGCAATGTTAACAGATACATCAGAACAAAAACGAAACAGAGCAGTTGATTTCATCATGAACATTAGAACAAAGACGGAAAATGTGTCCAAAATCAGAGAATTTAAGGTTCCTAAGATAAATTTCAACGCAAACGCATGGGATGATATTATTTACTGGTCAAAAGAAATGCTGACTGAACCTACCCTCACTATGGCGCTCACAAATATTGAACTCAATGCACTTAGGGTTAAAAAAAACTGTGCCTACCCAATTATCCACTTCATTCACAAAGTGTCGAGAGGGCAATAAAACTTGTCACCGATGCGGCCTCATCTGTATATTCCCAAGAATCCCGTGATGGATTTATAAGAGCAAGAATTAGGTCTCGTTCATTGCTGCCATGTATGGAAACCAAGAAAGAAATGACTTCACTTTTTGACAATTAGCTTTTAATTAGAGACTAAAATAATTCACCAAAATTTCATAAAAGCAAACACTTCACGATTTTTCAAAAGGGATCTTTTTGGAAGTGTATTGATTATATGTTTCTGCAATTGTGGTAATAAAATGTCAATAATTTCTCTCGTTGATTAGTATTGTTGTAGATTATAGTTTGAATATTCAAAATTATATAAGGTTATTAACTATTATCAAAGTGATATGCTTCGGTCATCAAAGAATTTTTCATTTATTTAGAAAAAAGTGATTTATTTGTGATATCATTTACCGAGGTAAATTTAGATAAAATTTAAAATTAAGAAAATAATTTATAAAAGGGCACTTTCTAATGTATTTTTTTTATTTTGAATCATTTTTATTCATAGTGTCTTTTAATTGGATGCATATTTTTCAAGTTATAAGCATTTATATGTTTGACTAGCGGCCATTTTATTTTTCTAAAAAATGCGGTAGGGCAAAATTGATTTTTCTTTTATATCACTTTATGTCATCTATACAACCCAATACAGCAAATTATAGGTGAAGCAAATATATATTCCACAAAGAATTGCGTTTCACCCCACCCTAATATATACAGTATATATATATATATATATATATATATATATATATATATAGGGTGGTGCAAGTAATAATAAGCTAAATCGGTTTTCCTTCTCCCGAATTGTTCATTTTGAAAACGATCAAGCTTATCACCCGCCTTAGACCTACAGGCATATGATAGGGTGAACCACAATATTTTATTTGAAAAAGTAGAAGACAGGAAGGTTCCCATGTACATATTAAATTTATTGAAATTTTGCTATCCCACCAATCTTTCACCGTTAGGTGGGGCAATGTACTATTCGAATGTTTTGACTCCTCTTGCGAGGTGAGACAAGGCTCCTTGCTCTCCCCTATGCTGTTTAATATGTATACTGACGGATTAATTGCTTCACTTAATGACACAACAGTGGGATGCTCGTAGATAACACACGGATAAATAATTTAGTTTATGCCGATGATATAGTGTTAATAAGTCACTCTGTTAAGGGCCTGGATCGGCTACTAAAAGTCTGCGAAATGTATTCGCAGAAACATGATATTCTTTTTAATGTTACAAAAACTAAGGTTATGCAATTTCATCCTAAAAGCAGTAATCAGCCAGCTGATATAATGTTTAAAATGAATGGTGAAGTAATTGAGGAAGTACAAGAGTTTAAGTATTTGGGTCAAACTATTACCAGCTCCTTGAGTGATGACTCGGATATAAGAAAACAATCTCGAAGCCTGTGTGCTAAAGCGAATATGACCATAAGGAACTTTCGATTCTGTAAAAGGGAAGCTAAAGACAATCTCTTTCGTACTTTCTGCAGTAATATATACGGACAGCAACTCTGGGTGAATTATAAAAAAGGTTCTGGCAGAACCCTAAATTTGCTGTACAACAGGTCTTTTAGACTCTTACATAAATTACCCCCGAGATGCTCAGCTTCGCACATGTTTGCTACCCGCAATGTCCCGAGCTTCCCGGAGGTAACAAGAGGTACTCACTACAGTCTAATGCAAAAAATTAAAAAATCAACCAACTCGATTATCCAAGCTATCCATGAGTCCTGCTATTTATCCTCTAAGCTATGGAATTCTTGGTACGAAAATGTCTGTCTGTAGCTCCACTTAACCTCGACATTACAGTATTATTTCTAATCAATTGTATATATTTCTATTCTTAGTATATTAACTGTCATTGTATTAATAATATTTGTCATATGGACTATAGTCTGCCAATAAACCTTTTCATTTTCATTTGCGTATAGTTTGTGTGGTATCTTCTCCATTGTCATTGTCGCTGTTATTGAAATAAAATGAATGAATGAAAAAATGGAAAGGTTTATTATTATTATTATTATTGCGATGATTCGATTGAGCTTATCGCTCCTCCTCTCGAGGATGAAGTGGTGAGTTGGCTTCTTTTACTCTCCACTTCACATCGGTACACCCGGCTTATCGGAGATTGTATGTACCAAGAAATTACAATGTCACCATCCGGATTCGATCTCTCAACCACCGATCAGAACCCCAGCGTCTTAACCGCTAGGATACCTAGGGTGCACATTTATCTACCAACCCAACCAGACATTCATTTTCACGAGCTAAACACAATTTAATCACACTTCTACGCGAGAATTAGCAGGTAAAAAGTCAAGCCGAATACATGAACCACAGTTGAGGATCGAATAGTATGACCGCAAATAATAATAATGTAAAATATTGTCGTGATAGAGATGGCAAATGTTGATCAATGTTGCAAAGGGGCGAGGGATATTGCATAAAGGGAAGGGTTCTAAAATAAGAAAACCGAGAATAGTTTGGGCGCAAATATTAATGCAAATATTGTCAAGGTAGAGATTGCAAGTGGCAGTACACGATGTGAGCATTGAATCTACGGAGAGAAGATAAAGACACCATTAGTTGACCAATCAGGATGTCCAAAGCGTGGACCCGTAATATAGGTGTTACGATTGGTACACAAATTTATCATAGCCCCGCCCAGTTACACTGACAACCAATCATTAAACTTACGAATAGCCTATTAGTCTTTTTGTGTGGGGGGGGGGATCATGCATATAAAAGGAAATATGTTCAGCTGGGAGTCACAGTAGTCATTTTCACCAGTGAATAAACATTCCCTCCGCCATGAATCAAGAACTTAACAGTTTACCGGATTTATATCAAGATGGTGACATTGCAGCGTTGTCCACAATTAATCTTTTTAACGCGGCTGACCGGGATGGATTATTTCCAACGCAAACCGTTGATGATATTTGCAATGACGCTCCTTACGATCCGACGCAAGGGACTGCCGTAGAAATGTAAGTGCCTGTAATTTTATTTTGTGTAGCCAATTATTCGCAAAATTGTTATTTATTTAATATGCCTGTCATTAGGAGAAAGAGCACTGTTCTGGATTATTTCATCATATATATATATATATATATATATATATATGGAGGGTTGTAGTAATTCATCTCATCACATTAAAAATGCTTCAGTTAGGTATCCGCAATTCTAGATTAGTTTGCAATTAATATTATGCTAAAGTTCTGTTTTTGATTCATTGAATTTTTTATAGCATTCTTTTGCATGTTTTAAATAGTTTTATAAATTCCATAATAAATGTTATTCGGCACTTTCTCTTAAAGGAACTTCTCTGATCGGTTCAAAGATATCGTCACGTTGTAATACTCTTACTATATGTATACTCCGCATATGTTTTAAACAATTGGGTTTTTATTAAAAACGATTCAGTATGAACTAATTAATTATTCTTTCTTCTTTAAGGTCCGATGAGGGCTTGGCAAGTGTTATACAATCTTTTCATTTTGAAGAAACCCATGTCGTGGACCTGAATACGGAGGTAGAAGATTTACCGAGCAGTCAACCCAACGATTGTCACATCATTAACGAAATAATGTAAGTATTTTTTTTTGTCTCGATCTTTTTTTTCGGGGAAGAAGACAATGTATTTTCATAAATTTATTAAATGAAAGAAATCATGTTTTTAGTACAATAACCATCTTAAACTACAGAATATACAAACTAACATTATTGGTTACAAATATATATATATATATATATATATATATATATATATATACACGAAAAAAACATCATACTATACAACGAGTACGCACAATCGGAAAACGGCTTTTTATCTGTCTGCATTCCATTTCGTCGTTTCGTTGAGTGTGACACGGGTCGAATAATTTTTTAAAATTTGGAAATTCTTTACCACGTGACATATGCATGAGAAATGAAATGCAGTACATCCCACACGTATTACTAAAATATCCTTGTAGCCGGAAGGGATTCCATACAACTTCGGGGATATGCAGCTGATCGAGAAATTTTACAATAACAGGGTCACTCCAGGGTTGAGTACCGAGTGAATCAAAATAGTACATGCGGTTCCTATTTTTAAAATAGATTGCAAACCAATGAATCCCTTCACTACTAATAACATTTGTGTTCACAATAAGGCTACCGCAATTTCTCGTAGATGGAAATTTCAATGTTTCATTCTTCGCAAACACCGATAAATTTGGAACGTATGATTCGTATTCGTTCACTATTCATTACTCTCTGAAGTGTATTCGCATCCATTTTAAAAGTCAGTGACAACGCTCCTAAATCTGTCTAATTCTATTAGGGCTTGTGACTCGAGGTAAACTAGTACACTTATAGGCGAATCTATAGGCTTGGCGAATTCCAATCTGACTGAGATGTTTCCACTCTGTTGTGGACTTAAGTGTGCATTTACACTAGCAGATAAGTCAGGTGTGATGTCAAACGGATAAAGGTTAAATTGATCGATGAATTCTTTCTGCGTTACCCTATTCCCGAGCTCATCACAATCACCTGCAATATGGGCAACATTACTATATGCTCTCGCGCAAAGCGGGAACACAGCGTCTGATGAATAATCCATATCCATAGCCCTGCCCAACGCAATGCCATTAACGTAGAGTTATATTTTTAAGGCCGAAATTCTTGAATTTAAAGGCACTCGTTTTATATTTTCCATTCACCGAAGCATGGTTCTGCATTCCAATTAATATCCTTTTAGGTAGATTTCCCACGGAATAGGACGTTTTGGCGCCGACGTTCTGGCGCCGACGTTTTGGCGCCGCCGTTTGGGCGCCACCGTTTGGGCGCCGTTTGACGATTGATTAGGTTAAGTCGTGATATTTTTGTTAAAACTAACGAAAATATCACGACTTAATCTAACCAATCGTCAAGGGCGTACAGTTGACCTAACCGGGCAGTGACGATTGGTTAGGTTAAGTTGTGATATTTTTGTTAGTTTTAACGAAAATATCATGACCGAACCTAACCAATCGTCAATGGGGCAGATAATGGAAAAGTACCCATATTATATATACACCTTATAATACACTGACTCTTTTGCTCGCACCGCCAAAAAAGTAACGAAGGGTCGCGCTTGCTACATTTATCAAACACACAAATATCCATTATGTGAAAACTTCTGTTTCCCTTTCTTACTTGATATATTTTCAGACATTTATGCTATTAAGGGCAACAACACAACTTATCTGAAAAGACAGACAGCACTTCAGGTTAATAACCAAGTATTACTACTTAATACTTAATACTATTTAACGGCGGCGCCAAACCGGCTCCGCGCCCAAACGGTGGCGCCAAAACGGCTGCGCCAAAACGTCCAGCGCCAAAATGTCGGTGCCAAAACGTCCTAGATGGGATTTCCCAGGTCGATTTTTTCTATCTGCTTCGATGCCGTGAATAGTTTGATCTGTGCTCTGTTAATTCAGGATTTGTGCGGGTGAGCTTTATTTTCATATCCACCCCGTTCACAAGCAACTTCTCCTGGAATGTGAAGTCTGTATGCAGGCGTCAAAAACACTCATATACGTTCTTTTTAGAATTTTTAAATTTGCCCTTTATACTACTTTCTTCTTTAGCTTGATAATAGCACTCGGCACTTAAAACGGTATCCTTCGCTTCTTTGGAAAAGTTCAGCACATTTTCCAGATATAATCGTAGGTGGTAGTACCCCGTTCCTGCAGAAATGTTGACCTGATTTAAATATACGTCACACTGGTTGAACAAGGAGTGCAGAAAGTTTGTTTCAGGGAATACAGCATATTTGTCATCACAGTCCGTTCCATCAGAATGGGCTATACGTAGTTTAGCGTACATGTGCACAGAGCTTGGTTCAAAAAAGTAAGGGCCTGAGCTGGGTATCACGAATTCTATAGGGGCACTCGGTGAACTAATTGTGTTTAAAGGGTTAATTGTAATAAAGTCACTGTGTTCAATAGAAACTTGAGTTGGAGGCATGTCAAAGAGGGACAGCTCCGATTTGCAACATTGTGAACTACACCAATGGATGAAGCGTGCCATGACGAGTAAGAAATAGTGCCTCCTCTCTCTACAAGTAGTAAACAAACTATGATTCATGAGATCAGTCTTTTTTGATATTCTTTTACGTTTAATACAATGTGGTGGTAATCCCTTATTCCCACCACCAGGCATTTTTCTCTGCATCTTTGACGATTTCGTCCCGTGTTCGCTTTAAATGTCTTTTTAGGTCTTCTTTAGGTTTAGCCCCAGCCAATATGTCTTCTGCTGTGTTAAAACCTGATTGTAACGCTTTCCTTCCGAGGTATCTGGCACCCCTCTTCAGCAAGGGGAGAGCCGTACGTAGTATGGTTGAAAAAATGGATCCAGGTCCACTACCACGCTGGTATCTCATACCTCGATATACTGTGAAAAGCTTTCTGTCCATTATAATTCAGTGCGTCGTGAGTGCAGCTTCACTGTTAAGCTCCCGTTACCAAATGGGAATTTTTTTCCCTCAATCGTTCTTACATATATTGAGATATTGGTTCTTAGATTAGCTGCGACATTCACATAATGGGGTCTGTCATATGTAATACTCAAACTCCTTCCTCTATGGTTGGGGATGTGCGCTATGCGCACAGGCGTGCCTGGGTATCCTCAACAAACTGGTGCTCCACTATATTGCTTTTTCACACTCATTACAGTCTCTAAGAATCGTAAAAACGGGTTCTTTATAATTAATACTTAAAGAAAGGGTATTCAACAGAAGTTCGCATTTTCCCACCTCATACGTATCACAACTTAATTCAATGGGTCCATGGAGTTTTACAAAGTTGGCTAGTGTGTTGTTAGTGTGTACAGACGGACGAGAAGGACGGGAGTGTGACGTAGAAATGGTTAGGCGCCATGTTGCATACTATTTAAGCTTCATTATTACATCAGCTTTTATGTAAGTGTTGAAGCTTTATGGGTATCCTTGCCATTTCACCAGGTACATTTTCTCTTTCCTGAACCTTTGCTTCCTAAAATTTTCTCAATTTTAAACACATTTTTTCCTAAATTAAATGTCACTTTCTGCAACTCCTCCCGGTAAAAGCCTCCTGCGATTTCTTCCCCATTCAAATCTTCAACGTAATACAACATTATCTCGTCTTTAGATTTCATAGCCCTAACTTTAAAAATCTCACGTGTCCATTCTTGCTCAAATCCCTTCGCGAATTTATTTCCCGAACGCGACAGCCTTACATAATCATGGTGTGTGCGGTTGTAGGAGGATGAGGCCAATGATTCCAGAATGTCTAGAAATCTGTATGTGTTTTTATGTGTAAAATAGCGGTGCATGCGTTCCTTTATGGTACATTGAACTCTTTCAGCTGAAGATGCCTTATTTATAGAATTGGTAGTGTAGTAGCTGATATTAAACTCTGTCAACATGTTCTGAAAAGCTCGGCCTATAAATTCTTTCTCCATATCCGTACAAAAATAGCCAGGAACCCTGTCTTCTTTCAACATTAACGTTTTAGTGGCTTTAGCAACTGTTTCAGGCGATTTATTTTTCAGAGGAATTAGCCACAGATATCTAGAGAATACATCTATTATGAATAGGATGTAGCGGTAACCATCGTTATACACTGAATATCTTTGCATGTCTGTTAAATCTGCTTGCCAAATAGAGTCAATCGAAGCAGCTGTTGTCTTGGCTGTTTTAAACCTTTTTTCTCACAGGTTTATGAAATGCATAGGCATCCTGCTCCCGCAGAAAACCCTGAACATCTTTTTTCCCTACTCCGTAAACACTTCTGTACAGTCTATCTACGCCTCCGTAGGAGGCTGGGCTAGAAATATCGTAATAGCGTCTTCTTAATATGTTAGCCATTTGCATATTTTAGAGGCACGTGGGTAGGGTTGATCGTTGTTTAATCTCTTCTTTCTCCTCTTCAGAGGTGTTACCGCCCGGGGTGATGGCGTCTTCAATTGTGTCACGTGCGATGCATGTTCCAAGTCTTTTAACCTGTTCAGATTTCCTATCATTGTTTTGGGGACATTTATTTGTTGTAGTCTTGCTTTAATATGCTTCCATCCTTATGGTGAAGGCCTATCCCACTTTCTCACCAGATCAAGGACGATGTCTACGATATTCGATCCCTGTACCTTTGCTCCTTCCACAATGATCTCACCTGTATCGGTCCATTGTATGGTGGGATCCTCATTCAATAGATTATAAAGACTTAAACCTTTATTCCTCAATGTATGTGGGAGGGTGCTTTTTAATACATGCTCGGTATGTTGTGTGACTGACCCGTTAATCTTTGGTTGGTCAGTTCTATCGTGGGACACAGGCCCTATGTCACCATGTCCAACGTTCCCCGTGCTGCGCCTAATAACCACGGGGAGCTCTGTCGGATTCTTATAATTTTCGTACTCGTGAAGAAATTTCTGCAGAGCTTCTTGGTATAAGATTCTTTTCTCATCAGGTGTTTTTAACTGTTTAATAGGGTTAACAATTCGCTTTCCATTCTTTTAAGCCTGCTTTTACGGGGATCTAGATCCGTGTCTGGATTCTTTGAACTTTGCAGTGGAGCATACACCTCGTGTGGAATCACACCACTTTCTTCATTATATTAATCTACACAGTAAAGGACCCAAAACTGAAAATAAGATGGGGAGGAATGACCCTCTTCTTTGTACAATAATTCGTTTTTTCTTCCCCACGGTTTGACTTTTACGAGCGAGTGCACGTATTATGTGCTTGTAACGGCATAGGCGAGCCTTCTGCGAGGGTTTCATTGATACATTGCAATTTATAACGTTAAGACAGATTTCACAGGTGCATTTTAAAGAGTTGGATTCGATATTTTTAGCAAACATCTGCTGCATTGCCCGGGGCAGTCGATGATAGATTTTTATTAATTAATGGTATTTCTTCAGCCTCTTTGAAATTCTGGAATATACACGTTTCAGGCTCGTTTGGAAATATATTCGTTCTTAGAAGCACCCTAAATGTGTATCGCGGATGAAGGTCGCAAAGCAAATATCCATAATGCGCGCTTGTAGCTTCTTTATAAACTTCCAAAAACTCCTTACGCTGATTCGGGAACATTTGATTGGCTAATACCCCAATTTGTGATACATCTCTACGTTGCGCGAAAAAGACTAGATATTGTGTATTTAACAACACATTGCGCATGTATCTATTTTTGAAAAATAGATTCTCATTGATGAAGAACACGCTTATGTTAAGATGGTGGGAGAATACTGTAAATGTCTCGGCAAACGTTTTATCCATCTCCAACATGAGATCATCAATTACAATGACTGTACGTTCATTTCCCTTTAACGAATTAACGTCATATACACGTTTGTGGAACAAAATATCATCTTGGTACTCGTTGAACACTGACTGATACGTCGAATAGCACCATATAACTTTATTCACAAATTTTGAGAACATCTCTCCCTTTTCTTTAATGATTCTAAGCATAAACACAGTTTTACCACATCCTATAGGGCCAGATATAATACATGTGGATGGGCTCGTGAACCTGAATTTTTCTACAGAATCCATTTCTAACACGTCACACTCCTGAGTGGGTCATTTACAAAATATAATAAATATTTAAGTGATGATCCTTATTTTCTACAGTCTTACTTTTCTCTTCTCCCACAAAACCGTGAATGACGATGACGATGAGGTGCCCGCCAAGCGTGTGTACAGGAGAAAGTTCTAAGCTCCGCCCACCTGTATGTTTGATCACGTGACTCCTGCTATTAACTGGGCATTAGGGCATATTATACTCTGAGTTCAGGGTTGAAATTTTGGAAAAACAAAGTGGCTAATATGTATTCCTATGTAAATATTAATTCTAAGATGGGTTTATTATTTGCAACGTTTCTGAAAAATCTCATTTCCATGGTCAAAATCGCGATTTTCTGATTTGAAGGCTGCTTAACGCAGCCTCAGGGCACCCAAACCAAATCGCGCAGCTGTTCTGCATATGATTTAGTCTAAAAGCTGCTTTTCTGACCTCATCCTTGCTTTCTTGCGTGTTTCAACACCTCTGGGTGCCGAAAAAATGTTTAGATTTCACGTAAAACTTAAGAATTTTAAGTTTTTCTTCAAAGAATAGGCGCGGTTCACCAGCTCTACTCTGATCGAGTAGCGGGAGACTTGCCACCTCCACGTGTAGGTTTACACGCCTGTTCTTCCTGGATCCCTGAAAAGCGTGGCCTCATAAGATCTTATATTATGATCTTATAAGGACTTTCAGCTCTTATGAGCATTAACGATGGATTCAGCCTCTTCATCAGCCACTCGAACCTCAAAAGCTCTTAAGTATGTCCTGCTTCGATCTGAACACTTGGAGCATTTCTCGATGGTCTATCCTGGCTCTCACCCACCGATCTCTCCTCTCGTGACCGTACACAGCTTGGGAAGCAGTTGAGACTTCCTGTACAGCTCTCTCGCAGGACTGAGTATGAACAGGTGAAAATAGGCTCGTAAATATTCTCTGATTCCCAGTTGATGAGATCCTCAGGTGAAGTGGCTTGCAGATTGACTTTGGGATTTTTATGGGACCTCACTGTCGTATCACCGAAGTCTCTTCCTGCTCTGATCTTCTCTATCTGGCTCACAGCAAAAGCTCTCTGATGCTCATCCTCACTGCAGAGGAATGAAGCCAGGATGTTCTCAGGATGTGCGTAGTAAGCTCCTCTTATCACTACAGCAGAGATGATGTTCCTGACCTCGGTAGTCTGGTTCCTCAGCAGCCTCAGGCTTGTAAAAACGTGTGCAGGACCAAATTTGAGGTGGTGCTTCACTTTGATGTCGTAGTACATTTTGAAGTAGAAGTTAAGGCAGAACTTCACGAGGACCTCGAGCCTCCTCAACACCTCCCCCTCCTCAACACCTCCTCACAGGCGGGGAGAACTTTACATTCGACTTCCTCCACTGAGTTATCACGAGTAAAGCCAGCTCGTCAGTCATCTCTCGGATAGGGTATTTAGACCTTTGGATGTCATGAATGAGGAACTTTTCCTCCTGCAGACGAATCCCTCTCTGAAGAACGGCTCTCCAAGTCGGCACCTCGCTGGGAATGAACTCCTTCCCCGGGTCCACAACATCCGAGAGCTTTGAAACTGACATTTTCCTGGTTCTGGGGGCAGATTCGGCCATCACGTCTAGTCGGTGCTTATTCTCGCTCTTGTCCAATCTGAAACAAATTCATATCAGTATGTTTAGTGTTCTTTCGCCATAAATATAGACAAGGAATATAATTTTTGGTTATAATCAGGGTTGCCAACCAGCATTTTTAATTACCAAATTAACCTAAATTTGGTAATGAATATTTATTTTGGTAATAGAAAACTGAATTTGGCATTGCAAATTTAATTTAAAATTCGTAATAATGGTGTAACATAAGCTTAACCCTTTGTCATTCAGTACCATTTAATTTTAGCGTAGGTTCATTTTTTTACTTGAAATATTCATAGGAGGCATATCTTAGCATTTGTAGCAATCTTTTTTTTTTGTAAGAACATTTCTAAATGAAATAATTTATGTGTCCATTAGTCAACAAAGGTCTAATAAGGTAATTAGTGGGTGGTAGTTAGTACTCTCTCTCTCTCTCTCTCTCTCTCTCTATATATATATATATATATATATATATATATTAGTGATGTAGGTCACATCCGCATCCGCATCCGCATCCGCGGAACATCCGCACATTTTCTCGCATCCGCATCCGCACCCGCATCCGAACTTTGGGCTGCGGATGTCGTGCGGATGTGGACCGTTGAGATAAAATGTCATTAATAAGCGGAAATTATCAAATTCTACTGTATTAATAGAACTAGTTCATTGTGCGCAAAAGTGATGCAAGCGACAAGACGAGAGGCTGTTCTTGTATGAAGTTTCTCTCTTGCAACCTACTTAGATCCACGTTACAAAGCTAAGTTATTTTCACCTAGTACATTAGAACGAGTTAAATCATCACTTGGCAAAGCAGTTGAAGAGCTTCAATCTCTTGAATCTGTCGCTTCGCCACCCACCAAAAGAATAAAAGTTTCAGTGACAGAACCAACACCTTCAACAAGCAAATCTATCACAGAATCTGTCTCTCAGTTTCTTGAGTCAAGCAGCAATGACGAGACCTACGCGATGTCAAAAGATGTAGTAAAAATGATCGAGAGCTATCACCAAGAAAAACGCCTGGCTGCATGTGACAATCCTATTAGTTGGTGGAAAAATACGCAGAATATCTATCCATACTTGAGTAAACTTGCAAGGAAACATTTAGCCTGTCCTCCAACAAACGTACCAAGCGAGAGATTATTTAGCAGTGCTGGATTAATATATGATGAAAAGAGAAACAGACTGGCAGCAGAAAAGGCAGAAAAATTAATGTTCCTTAAGCATAACCTTCCTATAATTAAGTTTGAATATTAAACGATGAACATCTTAGTTTACTTATTTTAATTACTCATTTATAAATATGCCTAATAAAACTTTAAACTTAATATAAATAGTTATCAAGCTAATTAAAGATCTCTTTCTATAAGGGTGGAGGTTGGGGAAAGAGGTCGGTGGGGTGCATTTGAGTTGGGTTCACGTCCCGCATCCTGGTAACACAATTATGGTTTCTAATTGTGGCTGAAACTCAACAAAATATAACGAATTTATTTGCAGACGAATTCACTAATTGATTTCTATATTAGTTAGATGCTTGATATTATTTTATATGTTCAGAGAAAAGTACAGCAATTATTGTACAATTAATCAATTATACTACATTATAGCTACAGCTCTCTCTATATAATAACTTATTATATACGTTAAACACAACAAATCTCGAATATATCCTAAAAAATAACGAAAATGTAGACATCCGCATCCGCATCCGCGGATGTTGAAATCAAACATCCGCATTCACATCCGCATCCGCGGATGTGAAACAAATGACATCCGCTACATCACTAATATATATATATATATATATATATATATATATATAATATATATATATATATATATATAACAGTGCATAAAAACAATCGTAATGAAAAATTCATTTCATGTATCCAATTGGACACACGTGTTATCATAGACAGAAATTAACCCTATGAAAACTTTGTGTCCATTTCGAAACGAACTTTGGATAAAGTCTTTTCTTCACAGTTATTAAAAATATTACTTAAACAAAGTAAACAGGGAGCTTCCTTAATACTCCTAGAATGAAATTATAGTCAAAACAAATATAATAATGTTGATTAAACTTAGGAAAATTACAAAAAACACTTACCGAAAAAAATGGCGTCCACTCACTTCTACTTCACAATTATAACTGGCGTAATTGCTCAGAGCCATCTATTGAGAGAATGTTGAACTTCGCCTTCTGCGTCCAAATGGTTACAAAGATTCAAATGGAGTAGATTTTTTTCTTATGTATGTATGTATAAACCTGTGTAAGAGTTAAGCAAAGTTAATGTGTCTAAATGGCAACAAATTACAACAAAGGGTTAAAAATATGAGGTTGTGTTCAATTGAATATTCGGTATTTCAATATAGAACAGAAAACCTTTGTGTCCATTTCGAAACGAACTTTGGATAAAGTCTTTTCTTCACAGTTATTAAAAATATTACTTAAACAAAGTAAACAGGGAGCTTCCTTAATGCTTCTAGAATGAAATTATAGTCAAAACAAATATAATAATGTTGATTAAACTTAGGAAAATTACAAAAAACACTTACCGAAAAAAATGGCGTCCACTCACTTCTACTTCACAATTATAACTGGCGTAATTGCTCAGAGCCATCTATTGAGAGAATGTTGAACTTCGCCTTCTGCGTCCAAATGGTTACAAAGATTCAAATGGAGTAGATTTTTTTCTTATGTATGTATGTATAAACCTGTGTAAGAGTTAAGCAAAGTTAATGTGTCTAAATGGCAACAAATTACAACAAAGGGTTAAAAATATGAGGTTGTGTTCAATTGAATATTCGGTATTTCAATATAGAACAGAAAACCGCAATTTTGAACATGATAACGCGATTTTTGGGAAAAGTTGCAGAAAAAAAACCCTCTTAGAATTAAATTTTACATAAAAATACATATTAGCCAGAGTGAAATTTGAACTCGGAAAAGTATGATATGCCCGAATGGGCATATCTCTTCCCTGCGTGCTCAGTTGATCGCAGCAAGCCCTGGATCTCAGACGTGTGTTCTCCCGCGTAGACGAAAAATAGTAATAGCTACCTTTAATATTGCCTGTTCGACGTTTATGAAGTGGTATTCGGCAAAGTGCCAAGATGTGGTGGATACTGAAAAACTCCCTATTCCACCCTCATTTGATACTTTTAAGGCTACATTGAATCGTGCGAAGGAGCAAGAGGTACAAATACTCTACGGCTATTCTGGCGAGAGCATTGTAGGATTTCATGGTACAAGTGATGTATTGAACTATGTTGTAGTACTAAACTTTATAAAAGCTTACATATACCGTGACGTAGAAGATACAACACGTGCAGAAGAGAAGCAACGGAAATGGATAGTGAGTCTTGTTGACAAGTGGTATGACAAGCGATATTATGTCATGTTACATCATACCGACTACTCGTACCCTACGGTTGAGAATGTAAATCTTGTCATCATGGAGAATCTTAAGTATTTTTACCACTATATTAATATATATCATGACGAGGTTTGTAGTGAGGTTGTGGCTAATGGCCTGTGTGAGTTTTTAACAGACTTTAGAGACGAGTATCGATTTTTAAACAAAAAGAATAAATATGGGCATATGTTTCTCTCAAATAGTGCACCGGATTGTGAAGATGTTTAGTTTGTGGAAATGAACGTCTGGTGAGTGATAAAACATTAAAACCGATATTGCTTCATATACCGGAAAATTTCTCAAAACATCTACCCAATATAATGGGATACAAGTATTCTCTTACATGTTGGAACAGCGCCGTACACGTTTCATCAGCTTATGGTGTGACTCACTCCTCCCGTCGAGCCGATCCGTTGCATGTGGCTCATAGTCATCTCAGAGCTTGAACTGACTGGACGTGCTCTCCTCGAATACGATGGAACTTCCTTTGAGCAGCATTTTCAATGTCGTGTACGGTGTGTCCGGTGTCATTAACTATGTACTGGAAACGACTTGTAGACAAACAAACAAACGGAATGTTGTTTATTTTAGTATTGAGGAGCTGAATAGAATCTTCGTGGTAGTTGAGAAGTGGAGTGAGGATCGTTATAAAATTCCTGCAGGTGCAGGTACAAGAAGAGAGCAGATTAGTGACACCCCCTCATATGCCGTTGTTTGTACGTTATTTATAAATAACGATCAGCCATGCATTAATATACGGCTGATGTGGAAGAATGCATCTGATAATAACGCTCTTGTCCCTACGCGAAACCGTTTCATCCTCGACAGAATGTTTGAAATCGTCGGATTCCGCAAGCTGAAGCCTATATTAGACTCGCGTGTTACGGATATGCTTTATTTTGATACGGTTCTTGAATACGCATACACCGCTCTGCTCGATGGGTTTACCGAGTGTAGGACTGAACAAGGCGAGAATGATCTAGATCTGGATGCTTATTTAAAAGTTTTAGACTCTTTGAAATATCATGAACTTTGGTACAAAGCACTTGAGCGGTACAGGGCAGAGCTCACCTACACCGTTCACCCTGAAGAACTATTTCTTTATATAATGAGCAGCTGTCGTAACGATTTAGAAGATTATTTCAACTGCCGCTATGCAGTGTGAAGAAGAGTTCACGATTGAAAAGCTCGGGTCGGTTAAAATAAACCCTCGATTGGAAAGAAGTGTTTATAAACTTGCATTTAATAATGACGTTGTGGCTAACGATGACCTCTTTGTGCGTGCTTTTGATTGTATTCTAGTCGTATTTAAAGATAACTTGCCAACCGGATGTAAAGTGGGCACAAAAGTAGAATTGAACGATATGAAGGCCATTTACAGAGTATAGGTCTCCCTATAACTTGAGCGGTGAAATAATATTAAGCCGTGCTTACTGTGTAGTGCAAAGCAATAATGATGTGACTGTAGACTCGATTACGTGTGAGTTTAGTTTTTTACCCAGTAGAACAAAGTGAATGAATTTTTATGTATATTTATTTTCAATACATTTATTTATTTAACATAATTGTGTGTATATAATTTAGGGTGATTCAAAAATTGACCGAAAAAATTTTTTTGGAACTTTTTTTCGGGCCACCCTCTGATTATGTTTAATTTGGTGAAAAAAATAATACATGCAAATTTTGAATTAAAAAAAATAATTTTTAGGGGTCGCTACCATAAGTTGAAAATCAGACACAAAAGAAATATATGCTGTTTCCACACCACCCTTGAGGTAAAGCATACGGCGCGTTACCTTTTTTTTTAAGTGGAAGTTCCCCGGTAGGCCTATCATAACCACTCTACATTTTCAAATTGACAGTTCTTCTTTAATAATAATAAGACTTCCGTAATAATAATAATAACTTTTTGTTCATTATATTTTACTTTTAATTTCTTAATGATGATATTGTCTTCTTGTTTTTATTTGGAAGAGCAGCTCTATATTTCTTTACCACTTGGAGGAGATACTGTTTCTGTTCTTCATCATTTGTGATTAGTTTGTTGTATTCATCGACTAATCTAACTCCTCTTTCTGCATTGTCATTAACAACTTGAATTTTTCTTATGACTTGTTTTACGTTGTTGTAGCAGTCATCTTCATTCCACTCTTCAGAGTTCTTATTAAGAAACGTTGATGGTAAACCAAGTCTATTAAAAAATTCTTTTGTATTTGCACTAGCAAAGTCTTCCAGTTCTCTGTGTTCAATAACTTTAGGGTCAATAACCGCTTTTTTCTCTGGATTTGGTTCGGCGCCGTTTTGCAATGCTTGCTTCATTCGGTTTTTAATTTGGTGTAGCACGCCATCATCAAAGAAAGCAAGTGCTATTCACTCCTCTGAAAGATACCATAAATGATTCATCATTTTCTTCAGGGCAACAGTTGCAATGCGTTCATCTTTTAGTTTGTACAGTTGCAGTTTCTTCAACATCTCTAAATCGAGACGAGGAGCGAGAACTGAAACTGACGCTGTAAACCAGGATTTAACATATATGTGTACAGCAAAGAGGTAGATATCTCTAAGGCCTTTTTCTTCTCTGGGTGTTAATTTAAATTGTGTTTTAAACAACCAAATTTTCATGGCATAAATGACTTTTGCCATCCACCTTGCTCAGTGAACGCCAGTGGTCTTCTGAATGAAACTCCTCTCTTTGGTACTCCACCAAGGAAAATGATTGTCAGTTCCAGCAATTCTTTGTAATCGTCACGAGGTTGATGTTCTTGAAGTTGAGTGGTAGCCAACTCAATCACTTCTGCTTTTATATCAGTAATACTGGGTATGGTATTTGGATCATCTAATGCTGTTCTGTAGTTTTTTGTGTCTAATTTTGACCATTTCATTCTAAATCGTTTGAAAATTGCAATATCAGGTCCTGATGATGCAGGCAATGAATGCGAAACAACAGCTTCTAACACTACTTCTAGTATGTGATGTCTGCAGGCCAGCCACAGCATACATTTGTTCATTTTCTGTTCTAGAAGAACACAGGCACCATTTCTACGACCTGTATTCAATGCTGTGGTGTCAAAACACATGCATTTTATTTTGTCTGAGATATCACAATCCAAACAAGCTTGGTGGACAGCATTTGCAGTTAATTCTCCTGTGCTTGCAGTGATTTTTGGAACACCAAGAAGTTGATCAATGCCATCTCCTGAAATCAGTATAGGGAGTAGTTCAACAACTTCTCGTCCTGTTATGTCTTCTATTAGTTTTCCGTCCCAATGAATGGTTAAAGGAACATCAGCTTTAAACTGTTTCTTTAAATTTTCTCCAAATTTTTTACGAAATTTTTCTCTTGCGCTTCTTATAGATGGATAACTGACATTGAATTCTTCTGCATTTTTTCCAAGACCTTCAATCGTTGGTATCATCAATAATGATGCACTTCTATTGCTCATTTTTGTTACATCAAAGGCTGCAAGCAATGTATCATCAAGCAATTTTTATTTCTTTCGAACAGTCTGTTTTGAGGTGTTTTACACCGTAAACTCTTTACCAGATATTGTATTTTGTCTTTCAGCACCAGAACTGCTAGTTGAGTCACTGAGAACTACAGTTTCTTCAAATCTCGACATTTCTCTTGCTTTTCTTATGTTTAATTGTTCTTCCTTTTTCTTAGCATACTTTTCTTTCTTTGCAAACTCTTTATCAATCCCATCCATTTTTCCTTTTCGCTCCTGTTCTCGCTGGAGTTTTAGAAATAGCTTATCTTCTTCAATATCAATTAGCTTCATAGCGTCTGCATGTGCTTTATCAAACAGGCTATCTAATTCTTGGTTCCATTTGGTTTGCTTATCTAATAGATTTTTTGATTGTTTCGCCTTATTCTCTTTATTTTTCTTTAATCCTTGCCATTCTTTGAACAGTTTCTCAATTTTTTCAACAACGTGCGACTTCTTTCTAGTTGGAATTCGTGCTCCTCCCCATACTGCCAACACATCATTTGCAGTAAACAAGCAGGCTTCTCGAATTGTTTGTTTTTCGTTTCTGTAAGCCATAAACAAAGCCATAGTTTCTCGCTTTGATAGAAGAACTGTTGTTTTAAGCGTATCTGATGGTTGTCCAATAAGCCAAACATTAGTACCTTTTCTTGTGTGCATAGCAGTACCCCTGCTAGAAGATGGCGCGGGTTCCATGACGAGAGTCGACAGCAGAACCTTTTACACTCACGACAGTCAGACGACTACTGAATTATAGTTGTACAGACAGTACAGTGTACAAGTGCCGGTTGCCCTCAATATTCGGTCACAACAGAGTGTAAATGGTTAAAAGAGTGTTGTGTTTACTCAGCACTGTGTTTACTCGCTACCGTAATGGAAACTATTGCTTTTATGTTTAAAAGCAATAGTTTCCATTACGGTAGCGACCACTAAAATACATTAGAATCACCTGAAATTTTGTATACATTACGTTTTTACCAAATTAAACATAATTAGACGGTGGCCCGCAAAAAATCTAACAATCGATATTTCTCCTCTACTGCTGTATTGATGTTTATAGTCTATCGTTTTGTATTTCTTATTTTTTATTTTATTTTTTTATTTTAGTTAAGTGCAGTAGAAGATAAAGTGTATTTGTTTTCAATATATTTAATTATTTAATATAATTGTGTGTGTGTGTGTGTGTATATATATATATATATATATATATATATATATATATATATATATATATATTTCTCCTGTACTGTTATATTGATGGTTATATTATTTTTTATTTTATTTTTTATTATATATATATATTCCTCGTTCATATTTCTTATACTATTATTATTTTTTATTTTATTTTTTTAATCATATATATTCCGTCGTTTGAGTGTATATTTATTTTCTATATATTTCTGAATCCACTAATTCGTCTAAATAAACAGAATGATGTAATGGTATGTTATTTAATTCTTTTGGTTGTAAACGATATTATTTAATTATACCAAATAGATGGTTACGCCTTCTAAACCGACTTACGGATTTCTAAGCCAACTGTCAAGAATATATGCATTAATTAAATAAATAGCGCTATCCGGCAACTCAACCTGTACACCTGAACAACCCATTTACGCCTTCTAAGCCAAATGACGGATTTCTAAGCCAACTGTCGATAATATATGATTTAGTTAAATAAATAGCGCAATCCGGCAACTCAACCTGTACACCTGAACAAGCCATTTACGCCTTCTAAGCCAACTGGCGGATTTACACCTTATAAGAGAGCGGGCTCTCAGGTGAAGTCTTAATATGTGCTTGGCTCCCGCCAGGCGAACACCTCTCTTCCTCGCTCTCCTTCTCCTCTTTTTCTCTTGGGAGATAACTCCGCCTCCAAGTTTCATAAAACCTTGTCGCTCTTGCAACATCCCCCCTCCCCCGTTGTTGCATAACCCTTACCCTTCATTGCATAACCCCCTCCCCCTTCATTGCATACCCCCCTCCCCATTCATTGCATAACTCCTCCCCCTTTTGTTGCATAACCCCTTTGCAACATTGAACAACATTTGCAATTGCATTGCACCATTCTTGCACTCGTCCATTTTGCGCCCAAACTACTGCCGTAGTTGGCCTTTTATGGGTTTCCACAGAAGGGGAAGGCAGCCGTGAAGCCGATTCCGAGACATCACTAACACTGGTATGCATCAATTTTGCTGTCAAGGGTTTTGTAAGTGATTCTTATAGAGTTTTTCCTGCTGATTTCGAATCTGCAATCCGTTTTTCTCAATCAGCTCAGGTTATCCGGCTATGGCCTCATAAGTAAAATAGAATTTTTCGTGATTTTGTCAAAGCGGAATTGGAACAGTAATATCTATCATCACTTGTTTCACTTGTATAATATCTTTTTTTACTTTTCAGGCATATAGATAAAATATTTCATAATGAATAGAGCGTGTAAAAATGATCCCAATAGATTCTGCTACATATGTGGGACGGTTACCATGCCAAATAACCAGTCCCAAATCACTAAATTTGTGAAGACAATGTATAGAGCATACTTTGGAATTAAGCTAGGGGACCAGGACAAAAATTTCGCCCGTCATATGTGCTGCAAGACGTGCATTGAAAATTTGAGAAGATGGAGCAAAGGCAGAGCGAAATCTTTGCCTTTTGGAATTCTCATGATTTGGAGAAAAGGAAAGGATCACGTGACAGATTGCTATTTCTGCATGACAAACCTCCAAGGTGGGCTTATAAATTTATTTTTCTTAAATATTTTGAAATCCTCGTATGAAACTTGACATAATATTCACCATAATGAAATGTTCACCATATATAGCATAATATTCACCATAATGGTAATCATACATTTACATATACATATTGTTATAGAAAATACATTTACACATACATATTGTTATACAAGTTACATTTACATATACAATGATTGTATATTTTCTTTCTTTTTCATTCATATTGTCCCGAAGGGACAATATGAATGAAAAAGAAAGAAAATATACAGACTCCATCGACCTATTTCATATCTTACAGACCGCAGCCTTCCCTCACGAGCCGCCACTGTCTGAATGCTTCTTCTATTTCATATGCAAGTTTTATATCCATGTTTCTGTGTTTCTATTTTCAGGAGTTAACAAGAAGAATAAACACATTGTTGTATACCCTGACATTCCTTCTGCTATGAGACCTGTACCCCATGGTCCTCGAATTCCAATACCCGACCCACCTCAAACCCTGGACTTCGATGATTCTGATGATGAATCAATGACCAATGACCAGTCCCAGTCGTATATACCTCAAAATACCGCTTCAAATGAGCCGAGGCCTCTCAACCAGGCCAAACTTAATGATCTTACCAGGGATTTAGGACTTTCCAAATTAGCTGCCGAGATCTTGGGCTCACGACTTCGAGAGGACAACTTGCTGGCTCCGGGAACAACATTCTCCTGGTATAGGAAACGAGAGGAAGAATTCCGCAAGTTTTTTGCAGTGCACGAAAATACCTCTTCCTTAGTGTACTGCTGCAATGTTGAGGGGCTAATCGAATCTTTGGGCCTGCCATATAACGCATCAGAATGGAGGCTATTTATAGACTCGTCTAAACGAAGTTTGAAAGCAGTACTTCTCAACATTGGGAATAGGGTTGCATCAGTCCCTGTAGCACATTCCGTACAACTTACTGAGAGCTACGATAACATGAAAATTTTACTGGATGCTCTCGCATACGACCAACATAACTGGAGGATCTGTGGAGATTTGAAGGTAATACTAATATCATAAATAAACTATTGCTATTGACTATGTTGTTTTTCCAAAGGTTATTTGAGAGCGTATAAGAACACTTAACTTCCCCACAGAAGTGATACAGTCCAATGCATAGATTTTTTATCTGATAGAACAAATTCTCTAAATTCTTTAAATATTTTCATTTTTTTTCAGATTGTGGCATTTGTATTGGGAATGCAAGGGGGATACACGAAATACCCATGTTTCCTCTGCAAATGGGATAGCCGAGCGGATGAGAAGCACTATGCACAGCGTGAATGGGCATCCAGAGAGAATTTTGAACCTGGGTCGCATTATGTCGTTTCAGTGCCCCTTGTACCACCAACAAAAATTTTGCTCCCACCACTTCATATTAAGCTGGGCTTGATGAAAAATTTCATCAAATCAATGAATAAGGAGGGTTCAGCATTCCGATATCTCGAGAGTAAATTTCCTCATATATCTGATGCTAAACTAAATGCTGGGGTTTTTGATGGTCCTCAAATTCGAACTTTGATCAAAGATACTCAGTTCGAAAACGCAATGACTCCAACTGAGAAGAATGCCTGGCAGGCATTCAAATCAGTTGTCACTGATTTTCTTGGCAAGCGTAGAAGTCCAGAATACGAGTCCGTTGTCGAAAACTTGATGGAAGCTTTCAAAGCTCATGGGTCGCGTATGTCCATAAAAATGCACTTTTTGTGGTCCCACTTGGACTATTTTCCTGAAAATTGCGGGGATTATAGTGAGGAACAGGGTGAACGATTTCACCAAGATATCAAAATAATGGAAGAGAGGTACCAGGGAAACTGGGATATCAATATGCTGGCGGACTATTGCTGGTGTTTGAAGCGAGACGTGCCCGAAGAAAAACACAGACGGAAAGCCAAAAAAACTTCATTCCTTCCTCAATAAACTTTTTTCCATGTTCATTGTATGAATAAAAGTATTTATTCACACAATGTTTTCATTTTTCACGAGTGTTCTTATAATATTACTCGTATCTACAGTGTTTAAGCTAAAAAATCAATAAATTTGGGGATAAAATTGGACTTATAATAAATGGCCAATAGAGAAAAAACCTGACCTGATTGAGGAAAACCAATGTCATTTTCGAATTCAGCATGGTCGAATTATATAATATGTGTTGAAAAAACCCTCACAGCAGACAAACAAATTTCATATGCATACCAGTGTAATAATCACAATGTAATTATTGCCGTCAATTATATTATATATTATATATATATATATATATATTTAGTGGTGCACCGATTAATCGGTATCGGCACCTTGCATGCCGATTAATCGGCATTTTTTTTTTCCATTAATCGGCCATACAAGGTACCGATTAATCGGTGCACCACTAATATATATATATATGATACACACAGACCGTGCATGGAACAAGGAACTCTTCTGGGATAATTAAATTCACTATAGTCCGAATAAGTAATGGTAAATGACAAATACCATACTGTTGTCTGTTTTGCAGATAGCTGGTGAGGGAAGCGATATTTATGGGATCTCTTTGCGAGTGACCCGTTGCCCACGTCGGGCTAGCATCATGAAAAAGAAAAACTATGGTATTTGTCATTTACCATTACTTATTCGGACTATAATGGATTTAATTATCCCAGAAGAGTTCCTTGTTCCATGCACAGTCTGTGTGTATCATAAAAAACCTCAGGGGACCATTCTGAGTTCATTCCCATATATATATATATATATAATATATATATATATATATATATATATATATATATATATATATATATATAATATAGGGTGAACCAAATGTAGGTGGACAGTAAATGATAACGTTTATTTTGAGAATACATATTTAATTTTTTTGTATACTATAATACAAAATAAAATTTAAATAAATTTAGTTATAATATTTAATATAATAAAACACAAACACCATAGTTATAATGAACACCATAGTTATAATATAATATAACACAAACCGTATTCAACCTACTGTCCACCTACTTTTGGTTCACCGTGTATATATATATATAATGAATTGTACAACTAAACACGTCCAATAAATACATGATACACACCTACAAACAAAAATGAAAGCGCTTTTAATTTTTTTGGTGTGTGTGCTTTATATATATATATATATATATATATATACACACACAGTATGTATATATATATATATATAATATATATATATATATATATATATATATATACACACACTGTGTGTATATATATTTAGTGATGTAGGTCACATCCGCATCCGCATCCGCGGAACATCCGCACATTTTCTCGCATCCGCATCCGCATTCGCATCCCCACTTTGGACTGCGGATGTCGTGCGGATGTGGACCGTTGAGATAAAACGTCATTAATAAGCGAAAATTATCAAATTCTACTATATTAATAGAACTAGTTCATTGTGCGCAAAAGTGATGCAAGCGACAAGACGAGAGGCTGTTCTTGTATGAAGTTACTCTCTTGCAACCTACTTAGATCCACGTTACAAAGCTAAGTTATTTTCACCTAGTACATTAGAACGAGTTAAATCATCACTTGGCAAAGCAGTTGAAGAGCTTCAATCTCTTGAATCTGTCGCTTCGCCACCCACCAAAAGAATAAAAGTTTCAGTGACAGAACCAACACCTTCAACGAGCAAATCTATCACAGAATCTCTCTCTCAGTTTCTTGAGTCAAGCAGCGATGACGAGACCTACGCGATGTCAAAAGATGTAGTAAAAATGATCGAGAGCTATCACCAAGAAAAACGCCTGGCTGCATGTGACAATCCTATTAGTTGGTGGAAAAATACGCAGAATATCTATCCATACTTGAGTAAACTTGCAAGGAAACATTTAGCCTGTCCTCCAACAAACGTACCAAGCGAGAGATTATTTAGCAGTGCTGGATTAATATATGATGAAAAGAGAAACAGACTGGCAGCAGAAAAGGCAGAAAAATTAATGTTCCTTAAGCATAACCTTCCTATAATTAAGTTTGAATATTAAACGATGAACATCTTAGTTTACTTTATTTTAATTACTCATTTATAAATATGCCTAATAAAACTTTAAACTTAATATAAATAGTTATCAAGCTAATTAAAGATCTCTTTCTATAAGGGTGGAGGTTGGGGAAAGAGGTCGGTGGGGTGCATTTGAGTTGGGTTCACGTCCCGCATCCTGGTAACACAATTATGGTTTCTAATTGTGGCTGAAACTCGACAAAATATAACGAATTTATTTGCAGACGAATTCACTAATTGATTTCTATATTAGTTAGATGCTTGATATTATTTTATATGTTCAGAGAAAAGTACAGCAATTATTGTACAATTAATCAATTATACTACATTATAGCTACAGCTCTCTCTATATAATAACTTATTATATACGTTAAACACAACAAATCTCGAATATATCCTAAAAAATAACGAAAATGTAGACATCCGCATCCGCATCCGCGGATGTCGAAATCAAACATCCGCATTCACATCCGCATCCGCGGATGTGAAACAAATGACATCCGCTACATCACTATATATATATATATATATATATATATATGGTGTCTCAAATGTCTTGCCCGAAACGCTGATATTATGTGGTATATTATGAGGCAGGATTTCTGGGACACCCTCGGTGGTGTAGTGGTTAGCATCGCTGATTACGAATCCATCGGCCCCGTGGTCGAGACCCGGTAAAGGCAGGCGGTGCACAGCAAACCCCCAGCTGTTCATTCTTCCACACAATCAAAATTGGTTGGTAGACAAATGGGTACCCTGTGTAGCCTACTGGTTAAGACGCTGGGCTGCTGATCGGGAGCTCGTGAGATCGAGACCGAGCGAGGATTTTGTAATTTCTGACCGCCCGTGGTGGAACGTGATTCAGATTCCACGTTAAACTGTAGGTCTAAGTTGGAGTGACAGGCTTGACCTTCATCAGAATGAACAATTCGGGCGGAAGGAATACCAAGGTTAACTCAAGATTTTATAAATGTATTTTATATTAATGCTTGAAGTTTACGATCATATTTAATGAACTATTATGTATTGTCCTTGACCAAAATTTTGAGATTGTAGCAATTACTGAATCCTGGTTAAATACAAAGAGTAGAGATTTTCTCGGAGAATATCATATTCCTGATTATCAGATGTTTAACAATGACAGAATAGAAAGCAGGGGTGGTGGTACAGCACTATACGTTCGGTCACACTTAAAACCCATAATTAAAAACATTGCAAAAATTGCTAATATAAATGCGACGTTTGTTGAAATTAAAAACAACTCATGAAAGAAATTAATTATAGGTTTAAGTATATAAGCCTCCCTCTCAGACAGTCAATAGTGATAATAGGCTTCAGGAACTGATTTTTGATGTAAGTAGCGAACATGATGCGATAATTATGGGAGATCTTTATTTACCTTGCAGGGATTGGGGTCGTTGACTGTACGAGGTTTGCTCGAAAGTTCACTTTTTCAAATGGTCAAAGAACCCACAAGAGAACGCAATATTCTAGATTTAGTTTTAAGTACAGACGTAGATTGAATTGACTACTTCTCCACCAGTGATCATAGGCGAATAACATTTGAAATTAAAATTAATGTTCATAATTCGGAGAGCCTGGAATACGTTTTGGATTTTAAAAGAGCTAAATTTTTTTGACATGAAACTGCAACTTTCGACCCATAATTGGGATGAGGCTCTATCGCACGATGATATTAATGGTACAGGGACTTCTTTTTATAATTATTTTGAACGTTTAGAATCAAGTAATATCCTATTACGTAAAAAGAGACTGGCAAAGTCTGTTAAACCTAAATGGTGGAATGCTAAAATTAAAAGTAGATTAACATTAAAAAGGAACGCGTATCTTAAATTTAAAGAAACAAATAATTTGTCCGATGAAAAATTCTTACAAACTATTGAGAAGGGGATAGTAGACATGTTAAGTGCACAAAATAGGGTGTCCACTTCAAATCATGATGCAAAGGTCCCCTTTGGTATGGAAGTTCCTTCTGGCCATAGGAAAGAATTTATCCAAAGACACAAGTTGTATCTATGTACGGACATGCTTAATTTTATGCCTAATCAGCATAAATTATGCTAATGACCGTATTTCTAACTTTTGAACCAGTTAACTTAGAAACGTGTGTGATGACTCATTTTCAGCTAAATTCAGCATTAGAAATCCATTTCTGAGGTTATTATGGGGTTCGGAGGTCATTTTGACCCCCAAAATCAAATAGTAACATTTTTTCCCGAATTTGCAGGTTCCATATTTTGCGTAAGTCCTGCAAATGTCCGGGTGGTAGAATTTACAT
>JAJOZX010003372.1:285000-442500 GCA_023014485.1 Bathynomus jamesi | reverse complement strand
ACAAATGAAAAAATGAAGTACCACCTGGGAATCGAACCCGGGATCTTCCGATTGCCGGTCAGACGCGATACCACTACACCATGGTCTTCACTCTTCCAAATGCCGTAATTCCTCTACATACTCGCAGAAACCAATGCCCCAAGGGGCACCTCCCGCATGCCGTAACATTATATACATTCAACTGCAAAGAACACGCAGTATAAATAACGTAAAGAACGACGCTTGTATAGGAGATATTCCGCGCAAGACGAGAAAGAGAAAACAACAAATGAAAAAATGAAGTACCACCTGGGAGTACGGCATTTGGAAGAGTGAAGACCATGGTGTAGTGGTATCGCGTCTGACCGGCAATCGGAAGATCCCGGGTTCGATTCCCAGGTGGTACTTCATTTTTTCATTTGTTGTTTTCTCTTTCTCGTCTTGCGCGGAATATCTCCTATACAAGCGTCGTTCTTTACGTTATTTATACTGCGTGTTCTTTGCAGTTGAATGTATATAATGTTACGGCATGCGGGAGGTGCCCCCTTGGGGCATTGGTTTCTGCGAGTATGTAGAGGAATTACGGCATTTGGAAGAGTGAAGACCATGGTGTAGTGGTATCGCGTCTGACCGGCAATCGGAAGATCCCGGGTTCGATTCCCAGGTGGTACTTCATTTTTTCATTTGTTGTTTTCTCTTTCTCGTCTTGCGCGGAATATCTCATATATATATATATATGCTGCAAATCCACAAGGAAAAAGAAAAACGATTCCAAGGCCTTTCGTGTATTCAAAGCTACACCTCGTCAGGGAATGAAGATAAAAGGCGAGAAGCCCATAAATATATACAACGTACAGGAAAACCAAAACAATTAGCACATAGTTAACAAGGGTTAATGAGAGGCAAAAGAAATTTTAACATGATGTCGTCAATGTTATACGTCCCCGCACTGTTATTGAAAGTGTTTTTAAAATGAATAAATGCACATTCTAGAATAATTCTTTCTATTATATCTCTGTTTTTAACAAGCGCTTTAGAACTATCCCACTTGATGCTATGGTTACATCTATACATATGGTTAAATAAAGCATTGGAAGTATTAGCTGTTCTACACGCATATTTATTAGTGATGGGACGATACCAAAATTTTTAACGATTCCGATTCCGATTCCGATACCACTAAAAGGTCTCGATTCCGATACGATTCTCGATTCCGATTCCGATTCTCAATATTTTTAAATATAATTCTATACTTGTTTTTCTGGAAATTGTCATATTTTACTCTGGTAAGATTAACTATTTACATTATGAGTATGGTAATATAAATTATAAATTATAATAGATTGGTTTAAAAATAAAAATCAACTGTAAGTTGTAACAATTCATTTTAAACTTCTTGATTACACATCATGGATATACATGTTTTAATGTATAGCTACAATACAATAAAAATAAAATTTGTTATCCTCTTTCATTTACATTTTAAAGTTTACATTGCAAAACTGGTTCAATTAAAAGTTTAAAAAAATCCTTTTACTCAAAAAGGAATCAAAAGCAAGTTAAAGAATCGTTTTAAGAATCGGAAATCATGGTACAATTCTCTCGATTCCGATTCCGATTCCTGAAAAATGCTCGATTCTTCCGATTCTCGATTCCGATTCCGATTAATCGTCCCATCACTAATATTTATGCTGTTTTACCCTAATATCTAACGTTTTACCGGTTTGGCCTATATATACTGAGTTACATTGTGTACATCCAATCGAATACACACAGCCAACAACATTATCAGGGCTGTTCTTTATTAGGCGTGATTTAACAGTATTATTATACTTAAAGATTACATTAATGCCAATTGCTTTAAGTACAGTTGGAAGGTATTGAAAATTAACATGGTAAGGTAGGCTAAGGATATTTTTACGCTGAAATTCCTTTACAATTACATTATTATAATACCTATTCTTGGCTTTCTTAAGACAGTTATCTAAAAATGAAGTAGGATAACATAATTTAGTACCAATATTCATGATATTGCATAACTCGGAATCTAAAAATTCAGGACTGACAACTCTCAATGCTCGAAGAAACATAGCAGAGAAAATAGAGGATTTAATCGAAGGATGATGGTCAGAATAAAAATGCACATAAGAGTTATTATTAGTAGGCTTACGGTAGACTTCATATTTGAACTGATTAGAGCATCTCCAAATTTTTAGATCAAGAAAAGATAGGCTTCCATCATTTTCTTTTTCAACTGTAAACTTAATAGATGGGACTAAATTGTTGAGCCTACCAAGAAATAAGTCCACATCCAAATTATTAGGCCAAAGGCATAAAATATCATCTATATACCTGTACCAAACCAGGTTAAAATTAACAATCGTAGGCAAGATTCTACTTTCAAAAAATTCCATATATAAATTAGCTAGTACAGGTGAAAGGGGATTTCCCATAGCCAATCCAAACGACATAGCATAAAACTTATTTTCAAACTGAAATTTACAATCTTTGACACAAAGCTTAATTAACTCAATAAGAGTGTTGTGTTGAACAGGGAAAGAATATTCAGAGATCTTATCTTTTAAAAAATCAAGTAGGTCATCAACAGGGACTTTTGTGAATAGCGAGCATACATCGAAGCTTACCAATTTGAAATTAGGGTCATTAGGGAATTTCAGTTTGTCAATAAGATCCATGCTATTTACAATATGTGACTCAGAAATAGAGCCAACTAACGGCGTTAATAAACTAACTAACCATTTTGATAGCTTATAGGTTACGGAGCCCACTGAGCTAACAATAGGCCTCATGGGATTATTAACTTTGTGTGTTTTTACTAAGCCGTACAGATATGGTAGTGACGGATTGATACTAAGAAACTGCTGTAAAAGCCCATTATAGTTATTTTTTAATATTTCCCTAATGACCCTAATTTCAAATTGGTAAGCTTCGATGTGTGCTCGCTATTCACAAAAGTCCCTGTTGATGACCTACTTGATATTTTAAAAGATAAGATCTCTGAATATTCTTTCCCTGTTCAACACAACACTCTTATTGAGTTAATTAAGCTTTGTGTCAAAGATTGTAAATTTCAGTTTGAAAATAAGTTTTATGCTATGTCGTTTGGATTGGCTATGGGAAATCCCCTTTCACCTGTACTAGCTAATTTATATATGGAATTTTTTTAAAGTAGAATTTTGCCTACGATTGTTAATTTTAACTTGGTTTGGTACAGGTATATAGATGATATTTTATGCCTTTGGTCTAATAATTTGGATGTGGACTTATTTCTTGGTAGGCTCAACAATTTAGTCCCATCTATTAAGTTTACAGTTGAAAAAGAAAATGATGGAAGCCTATCTTTTCTTGATCTAAAAATTTGGAGATGCTCTAATCAGTTCAAATATGAAGTCTACCGTAAGCCTACTAATAATAACTCTTATGTGCATTTTTATTCTGACCATCATCCTTCGATTAAATCCTCTATTTTCTCTGCTATGTTTCTTCGAGCATTGAGAGTTGTCAGTCCTGAATTTTTAGATTCCGAGTTATGCAATATCATGAATATTGGTACTAAATTATGTTATCCTACTTCATTTTTAGATAACTGTCTTAAGAAAGCCAAGAATAGGTATTATAATAATGTAATTGTAAAGGAATTTCAGCGTAAAAATATCCTTAGCCTACCTTACCATGTTAATTTTCAATACCTTCAAACTGTACTTAAAGCAATTGGCATTAATGTAATCTTTAAGTATAATAATACTGTTAAATCACGCCTAATAAAGAATAGCCCTGATAATGTTGTTGGCTGTGTGTATTCGATTGGATGTACACGATGTAACTCAGTATATATAGGCCAAACCGGTAAAACGTTAGATATTAGGGTAAAACAGCATAAATATGCGTGTAGAACAGCTAATACTTCCAATGCTTTATTTAACCATATGTATAGATGTAACCATAGCATCAAGTGGGATAGTTCTAAAGCGCTTGTTAAAAACAGAGATATAATAGAAAGAAATATTCTAGAATGTGCATTTATTCATTTTAAAAACACTTTCAATAACAGTGCGGGGACGTATAACAATAACATTGACGACATCATGTTAAAATTTATTTTGCCTCTCATTAACCCTTGTTAAGTATGTGCTAATTGTTTTGGTTTTCCTGTACGTTGTATATATTTATGGGCTTCTCGCCTTTTATCTTCATTCCCTGACGAGGTGTAGCTTTGAATACACGAAAGGCCTTGGAATCGTTTTTCTTTTTCCTTGTGGGTTTGCAGCATTTATTCATTTCACGTGTTTTATTGTGAAATTCATCCCATATATATATATATATATATATATATGGCAGAAACACGTAAATTCGGAAGAATTTTCATGCAGGATAATCATATTATAAAGGACATAGGTTGAAGGTTCTAACAAAAAGATTCCTTGCATTCCATTTATCCGGTCCTGCCGCTGAGTGTGTTTTAGTTTTCCTATGGCTTGTGTAATATCTTCCGTCGTAAAGGTGAAATCAGTTATACTGGCTCCTTGTGGTTCTTCTTCAAAGAACGCGTTTCTATCGCACATCAATTTTTCAGTTTTTGGGTCACTGAAAGATGATTCGTGCTGAGCTATAATATCACAGGTACTTCTGTTAGATCATCAGATAAAGCATTGTTCTCATTTTTAAAAGTCTGATAGTCGCATGGTTTTACGACTTTCTTTTTGCGAATATATATATATTATATATATTGAAAGTAATGAAAACTATGATGTACTATACACAGACTTTGCTAAAGCGTTCGACAAGTGTGACCACGGAATCATAATACATAAACTGAAATATATGGGAATAACAGGAAAAGTAGGGAAATGGATATATAATTTCCTTAGTGAGCGGAGGCAAGTCGTTACAGTACAAGGAGTATCTTCATCAGAATCAGAGGTCCTCAGCTCAGGACCACAAGGAACAGTATTAGCTCCACTACTCTTCATAATCATGCTAACTGACATAGATGAGGACGTTACCAGAGACAGCACAGTAACATCCTTTGCGGATGACACAAAGATCAGTAGAAAAATAAGAAACCCAGAAGACATAGGATCTTTACAAACCGACATAAACAAAATCTACAAGTGGACTGAAGACAACAATATGAAGTTTAACACCGAGAAATTTCAGCTATTACGGTACGGAAAAAGAGAAGACCTAAAGTGCATGGAATATTATACCCCAAATGGACAGGAAATTCAGAGAAATTCCAGAGCAAAAGATTTAGGGGTTGTAATGACAGATGATGCGAAATTTGAAACACAAAATAAGATTGCAGTAAACAGAGCAAAGAGAATAACGGGTCAGATATTGAGAACCTTTAAACGAAGGGATAGGAATGTAATGATTCCTCTACTGAAAACCCTGATCATACCCAAATTAGAATACTGCTCGGTCCTAACTTCCCAATATAAAAAAGAAGACATTAGACAGCTGGAGGGGGATCCAAAGAAGCTTCACAGCCAAGATCAATGGGTGCAAAGAACTAAATTACTGGGAAAGGTTACGAGAACTAGACCTATATTCACTGGAAAGGAGAGAGAGAGATACACCATTATTTACACTTGGAAAATAATGGAGAAACTAGTCCCTAATCTTACTCTGAATCCCATAACTCCCCAAACAACGATGGAAAGTAGAAGCGGTAGACTGTGTCGTATTCCCAAATTGAAGGCGAGACAGGGAACATCCTTAACCCTGAAAGAAAATAGTTTTGTAGTGAGAGGACCAAAACTGTTTAATCAGTTGCCCAAAGACCTAAGAAACACGAAGGGAGTTGCAGTGGAAATCTTCAAAAGGAGACTAGACGCCTGGCTCAGAACAATCCCCGATGAGCCGGGCGTACCTGGCTATGTGAGGTGGAGAGCGCAAGAATCCAACTCACTACTTCACCAGGCCAACTCGAGAGGAGGGGCGACAAGCTTGACCTTCGCGAAATGAGAAATCATCGCGCGGAACCTTTGTAAGGTTGTAAGGTTAAGGTAAGGTATATATATATTTTTTTTTTTATTTTTTTTTTTATTTTTTTTTTTTTTAGTTCAGGAAGAACCGATTCGCCTCTATTTAAAGGGCATATCTCAGCGGAAAAACAAAGAAAAAGTGAGAGGAAAGACAGAGGAAAAAGAAAGGGTGGAGGGGACAGTCGAAGTGGAAAAAGACCAAGGATGACAAGGACTGCAAGGTCGAGCCCCATCATCCTTGGGTGCTAGTATATATATATATATATATATATATATATATATAGTAGAGAATTCTAGGAAATTCATGTACGGGGCTCCGATAAACTTTAGCCCCCCCGCCCATGGCCTAAACCATTAGAGGTACAGTAAAACTAAACATACCTTACAAAAGGGAATTTAATCCTGCATTTAATGAGAAACAACTAAAACTTGGTGTTCCTGCCATTGGCTTCCAAGACAGCCTGAATTCGCTTTGGGTAGCTTGCCAAAAGTGAGGTAAATAGATCTTGATCGTTACGCAAATTTGCTAAAACAGTTTCAATGTGTTGCGTCATTGTATCCTTCGGAAATCGATTTGCTGCAGGTTCTTGAAACAAGAGACATTCAATCTTGTCCTTTATAACTGATCCAATGTGTTCACAGACGTTCACGTCAGGAGAATTTCCTGGCCATTCTTCATTTCCAAAGAAATCGATCCCATGGTTCCGCAACAACTGTTGAGTGGCTAATGTCTTAAAGCAGGGGGCTTTATCGTGCAGAAGTGTGACCTGATCGACATCCATAACATTGTTTGGGTTTCTTAGAAAAGGAATGACATGCTGGGATAGAATAATATCACGAAAATACTGTCCATCCCAACTCTGACCCTTTGGCTTCAGCACCCACATGAGCTTCTTTGCAGCGAACAAAACAAACACACCAACACAGTCTGGACTTTTTAATAATTCGCGATAATGTTCATTGTCATCGATTTCATCTGGTGTTGTGGCCCACACTCGATCATTTTGGTAGTTAGGCCGACGTGTTACGTAAACAAAAAATTCATCGGAGACAGCTAAATGCATGAAATCATCCACATCCCAATCTTCAAGATAATGGGCAAACCACATTCTGTCATCGATGTTAAGTTTAGTTTTTCTTGGTTTCAGAAGTTCATGCCAAGGCTTTAAACCTTGCCTATGACGGTACAGTCGAATGATCTCACCACTAACGATCTTTCCTCTCAACACTTCGATCTCTCTAGAAAGTTTAGCACAGCTGTTTTTCCGCTTACGCGTACCGCTTTCATTGATGTCCTTTGTTTCCTGAGAGAGTGGCAAATTTGGGCGCCCAGATTTGGTTGTATCCATTTCATATTCATCCAAAGTTTTATTCCAATTTCTTTTGACGAAATCCTCACTTCTTCGCAAGTTTTTGGCAACCCATGAACGTGTTATAAAGGTGGCTCCTGCATCACGAGCTTCCCGAAATGTTATTGCTCGTATGCAATCTATCACACGTTGCCTCTCCGAATCACCAATTAATTGAGAGGCCATTATATTATCACTTTATCAGCTAGAGTAATTTTAATACCTGCAATAAATAAAGAATTTTATATATTTTTATAATCACTAAAAACTATTTCGATATAAGTAAACATGTAAGCTGCAAATGGGGGGGGCTAAGGTCTTTTGGAACCCCTTACATGTTAATTGAAATAGAGAAAATTGAAATAGAGAAATTATTTTTGTAAAATTACGGGTAGTGTGAGTTACGTTTGCATGTCTCAGGTTTTAGAGCACATATTATGCTTCACTCTATTATTTGATCATATATATGCCCATTGTATATTTTTGGGGTCTAGGAAAAAAGCCCCCGGAGGAAAAAAAAAACCGAGGAAAAAATCCCTCCGGAAAAAATCCCCCGGCGGAAAAAAAAACCCGAGTAAAGCATCCCCCGAGGAAAAGGTCCCCCATGTAAATAAGCTACAACATGATTTGCTAAGTCCTTTTGCTTAACATAGACGTAGCCTTCAAAACACAATTTAAATCCCCCTTTATTTGACTTTGCAAACTCCATGATGGGCAAAGTTTAACTGAAATAAAAATTTAGATAGTAGAAGAAATGTAACCTACGTAGAAATTTACTTGTCTTGTAACCAACAAACAAACTTACTTATTAATTACTAAAACTATTAATTAACTATTTTCTGTGAGCGAAATATTTTATATTCCATTTAAATATTTGGGTCAATCCCAGAATAGGCACCTGATGTACCTCAATCCCAGATGAAGCACCTGCGTTCAACCTCAATCCCAGAATAGGCACCTTGCAAGGAATTAAATAAAAAAAACCTGATGATTACAAAATTTATTGTTTATACAAAGTTTATTACAAATGTAATAAAGGCAAAGTTATAAAAGGTTTAAAGTGGTTTAATGAATAAAGAAAAATTTTAGATATTATAAATTCCTGCAATATGAGCCCGAATGTTTCTGAAACCATCTAAAGCTGGTAAGAATAGCAAAACTAACCAAAAAAGCAGAAGATATAGCAAAAGATTAGGTTAGGTTAGGTTAGGTTAGAGTTGATTTTTTCAAATATTGATAAAAACAATGAAATTATATCTCTAAAACTGTTTATATTTTTTCTCCTCAATCCCAGATTAAGCACCTGTGTTTTGCCTCAATCCCAGATTAAGCACCTAAAAATTATTTCAGGTGCCTATTCTGGGATTGATCCAAATATTTCATAATAAAAACTTAACCAACTTTAAGCAAATTTATATTGTTTTTAATATATAATTTATAATTAATTTCGTATTTCTAGAAGATTCTGAGTGCGTCGTTTAGGGGCAATGTTTAACTGAAATAAAAATTGAGATAGGGGATGAGGGATTTAGATGGGGGGGGGGGGCAAAGTTTAACTGAAATAAAAATTGAGATGGGATGGGGGATTTAGATGGGGGATTTTTTCCTCGGGGGATGCTTTACTCGGGTTTTTTTTTCCGCCGGGGGATTTTTTCCAGGGGGATTTTTTCCTCCGGGGGATTTTTTCCGCCGGGGGATTTTTTCCTCTGGGGGCTTTTTTCCGGATACCATATTTTTGTGGGGTATTCTAATGACACGTGACCTAGAACTTATAAAAAATAATATCTTTTTGAATTGAAGTGTTTTACGTCAACTTTAGACGCACGTACACTCTGACACCTACGTGGTGTGAATGGGGTGTGCTCTAGAGAAATTATTTTTGTAAAATTACGGGTAGTGTGAGTAACGTTAGCATGTCTCAGGTTTTAGAGCAGATATTTTGCGTCATCTGCAAACTGTCATAAAACATGGCCACTAGAATGCAGGTAAAGGCGTGGAAGGGGGGCACCAACACGAATATTCTTTTGTATGAAGTAAAGAGGAACACCTTTTCTAAAATTGTCTTCTTGACCATAGATTGAACGCGTCTTTACCTGTACATTTCCAAGATTTCCAAAATTGAAATTTATATTTAATTTGAGCATTTATTGAGTTGTTCAGAATAGGATGTTTTATATATATATGTACAGGGTGGGCGGAAAGTAGCTCCCTAATTTAAATTACATATAAATTATGTATAAATTGTGATTGTATTGTTATATTGTTATGGTGTGTTCTCTAAAGTGGTACAATTGTAACGGTAATCTTTTTTTCTCTAAAGTGTTCTCTTTGTGTTCTCTAAAGTGGTACAATTGTAACGTTCATTTTTTTTTTTCATTTCAGATTGAAGGGTAACATGGCTGAGCGTTTAACACTGCAGGAGCGTGCCCAGTTGGCGGCACGGTACGAAGTTTGGCAATCTGTCGTTCGAGTTCAAAGATGGTGGCGGGCCATTCACGGACCACGTGCCCAAGTGGACCCGAAAACAATCAAGAACTGCCACTCGAAGCTCATGACCACGGGGTCTGTGGCAGATGTTCGAAGATGTGGTCGCCCTTCGACATCCAGGGCCCAGGAGACGGTGCAGGCAGTTCAGGAAATGTTCGCACGGAGTCCACGAAAGTCAACTCGCCAGGCAGCTCGGGAAAGTGGACTCTCCCGCTACTCAGTGCGAACTGTGCTGAAGAAGGAGCTGAACTGGCGTGCGTGGAAGCCGCATTACTGCCAATCTCTCTCGGACGAGGACTGCGACATTCGCATGGAGTTCGGGGAAATCATGCTGGCTTGGCATGAAGACTGGCCCCATCTCTTCCGCAACATCCTCTGGAGCGACGAGGCGGTGTTCCACGTCGGAGGCTTTGTCAACCGCCACAATTGCCACTACTGGGCAGGAGAGGATCCCATGGTTACCGCTGAAAAACGGCAGAATCGGTTCAGTGTAACGGTGTGGTGTGGTATGACCTCAGATCAGGTTGTGGGCCCGTTCCTCCTGCGCAACACCATGAATGCTGAGCGGTACCTTGCTATGTTGCGAAACGAGGTCTGGCCGGTTGTCAGCACATGGGAGAACATCGACGATCTGATATTTATGCAAGATGGCGCCCCTCCGCACTTCGCTCTTGTTGTCCGTGAGTGGCTGGATGCCCACTTCCCTGGGCGTTGGATGGGTCGTCGTGGTCCACATCAATGGCCAGCCAGGAGCCCCGACTTGACACCGTGCGACTTCTTTCTTTGGGGGTGGGTAAAGGAAGAAGTCTACCGCACTAAACCGAGGACATTGGAAGGACTGGAGGACCGAATTCGGGAAGTCATGTCCTCCATCCCGCCGGAGTTCCTGCTAAAGTCAGTGGACGCCATTCCTGGGCGGCTCCAGAAGCTGGTGGAAAGAGTTGGAGCCCACATTGAATTTTAGAGAAAACCTACCATGTATGCCTACCTTTTCATATTATTTCTTCTGAAATAAATGGATAATATACGTATTTTTTTACCAATCCAAAATATGGAGCTACTTTCCGCCCACCCTGTACACGTATATATATATATATATATATATATATATATATATATATATATATATATATATTATATCACTAGTAGTGGTAATAAGAATAATAATAATAATAATAATAATAATAATTTCACGCTTACTTAGGGGTATGATTATATAAGCCAACTGGGTGATTAAGCCAACATTAATATATGGTTATATATATATATATATATAATATATATATATATATATATATATATATACACACTCAGATGGATTCTGAGAGGTTGGCGGTTGGGAGGGAGGGGGTAATCGTATCCTGCTATATTCACGTTCCTGGCAAATTTTTCCGTCCGTTTTTTTACAAATCCGTTTTGCGTCATAACGTATATCTCAAGGACATTGATTTGAAATGTTTTGCAGTAAAGATGCATGGGGCCTGAAAGTGTTTTAATGGCTCTGAAACATAATATATATATATATATATATACACTGAAATATTCCGTAGGTAGCAGTGAATAAAAATATTTCTCAAAACACATTTATTGGCATCGATTACGATCTAGAATTTAATTAATTTGAGTAATTAATTTGATTAAATTTAGAATTTAATTAATTAATTTGAATAATTTTATATTTATAATTTCTTTTATTCTGACCGTAATGTGGGGAGGGGGATTTAAAATAAATAGGTCAATAAAAGTAAATTGTCTTTTTTTTCTTGTAAATTTCTAAAATTAGTAATGACGCCCGTTAAAATAACGATGTAAATTTGTAGTTTCAATTGGAAACGAAAACTTTTAGGATTTGTGTAAATTACAAACCATACTGGGTTTTCTGATGAAGGAGAGAGCGGCCTCTCAGAATGTAATTTGTGAAACGTTAAATTTCATAGGAATCAAACTCGCAATTTTATATGAACTTTTTTAAATTCTCAGGTTATTTTTAGACGGCATATAAACGTCGAACGTGGACACAGGGCCTCAGCACTCAAAGAGTAGCGGAGCACAGCACATCGAACATGCGAGTATAGGCCAGCGTATTAGTTAAACGGTGAGGTGAAGGTTAGGTATACCCCTTTTGGGGGTGAAGTTGAATATATATATAATATATATATATTTACCGTACGAGATGGGTACTATCAATGTGCTGATTATTATGTAATGTAATTATAAGTGAAAGGGTGCGATTATTGTCCATATCTGTCGTGTTTTTCGTGAAAATAGTATGTGCGATCTGTTCAGGAATTTTGTATAAACATTTTCTTGTTATTTCTATGCTGTCCTGATAGTTGCTGTATAATTATATAAATAACTGTTTCGATTGTAAAGCGAACTTTGATGAGGAATCGTTGGAATAGATTGTGAACTTGAAATTTGTGTAGCCAATGTTAAGAAAATTGCCCGTTATTTTCGGCCCGTTATAGAATTGTTACAGGTTGTAAATTCGGTTATTAGCGTGAAATGTTATTTATGCAAATATTGTGAAAATTATAGTTTGTTTTCGATTTTTATAAAATGATGCAAAATATCTGATGTGTAGAATTTGTCCTGCTAATGATTTCTTCTCTATCTAACTTGAATTTTGTTAACGAAATAAAAAAGTTGCAAAATAAATAACTTTGTTGAATAAACAAATAGATTTGTTAAACGATAATAATAAGTTTTCCTAGTGAATTTCAAATTACAATAAATTATGATAGACGAAAGAGGAAAGAAAATAAAGAAATAATGAATTTAAATAAATTATCATAAATAATAAAAGGTAAAACACGGCGATATATATATATATATATATACACTGACAATTCTCCATAATATAAATAAAAATTAAAATAAATGGTGGTATTTAGCAACTCTCCATAATATAAATAAAAATTAAAATAAAGGGTGGTATTTAGCAACTCTCCATAATATAAATAAATAAAATTAAAATAAATGGTGGTACCTGACAAATATCCTCATAAAAATTAAAATAAATGGTGTTATTTAACAACTCTCCCTAATAAGGAATACCTGGAAAATTAAAATGCTATCTGGCAATTCAGCAGGCGATTGGCTGAATAATGTAAGGAATAAATAAATAATTATTGCTATCTGGCAACTCAGCCTTCTAGGCTGATTAATATATGAATTAAATTAATAAATGACGAATCTGGCAACTCAGTCTTCTATGCTGATTAATATATGAATTAATTTAATAATTATTGCTATCTGGCAACTCAGCAGGCGATTGGCTGAATAATGTAAGGAATAAATAAATAATTATTGCTATCTGGCAACTGACTGAAGGAATAATTAAACACATGGCGCTATCTGGCAACTCAGCCAACTGGCTGTTTGGCACCCTATAAGAGGCGGCAGTTGGCTGAAGAACCCCACATGAGCTCGGCTTCCAGCCGAGTGAACACCCAACTCTGGGTTCCAACCTCTGGGTCTCTCCTCCTATCTCTCTCTCTCTCGGGGGAGAACTCCGCCTCCAAGTTGCATACCCCTTGCATTCCCATTTTGGGGTTGGCAACAAAGGGGGGTGCCTTGGCAACAAAGGGGAGCGGGGGTGCCTTGCAACAAAGGGGGTGGGGTTGGCACTCTTGCAACATACGTAATATTATGCAACATTTCTGCACTCTGGCACTTTGCGGCTATACTACTGGAGTTCACCAGATGTTTCGGTTTGAAAACAATCAATATCATCACTTCCATTGTCATGAGACACCGAATCAGATGAAGTTATATCAAGAGTATTTGGTTTAGTAGGTACAGGTATACCAGGTCCATGAGCAACAGGTCTTATAGCAGACTGAAGGTTTGGATAAGAAATGTCCGTTTTATTTTTAGTATTGTATCCTTGCACGTTACATGAACAAAAATAGCAGTCATTGCTGTGATTTTTAGGCTCACGCCAGACGATTGGAATCCTAAAAGGTAAAGAATCCTTTTTACCTTTACTCCACAGTCTAAGTTGTTCAACACAAACACTGCAAACTTTATGTGGAGCCCATGATTTGTCTTGATCCCCAAGTTTCATTCCGAAGTACGCATAGTATGCTTTCTTGACGAAGTCTGTAATACAATATCTCGCCTTTGTTTTTTCACAGTAAATTTTCAACAAATATAACAGAAAATGTTTGGGCTATTTACACACCCTCTGTTTGCCATAGCGACAAATAAAGAAATTTCAAAAGAGAAATATAGTCACCGCGCACCTTTGAATAATAAATAACTATAACCTCACACGCACTAGACAGACTGACTCATCTCATGGCTTGTCAATCACTTATATACTAGCGGTGCGTTTGTCGAATGTTCAAGAAGACGCTATGACGTCACTTCTGATCTGGACGCATTTATAGGCAGTAGTTTTTAATCAAAATCTAATTGAGTCAATTTTAATGGAAATTACTTACATATGTAATATGAAATATGACATTTTGTGGAAAACTTGTACGTGATGGCGAAAAATTAATATTATTTTTGGAATCAGCGTGCAAAAATTACTATATAAGTGATAAAACATTTCGGACAACAAAACCATGGCAGGCTTGTGATAATTTGTACTTGGCACGTCAGGATTGATAGGAATGTGACGTAGGTTATTCTACCCAAACGCTTCTATTTCTTGAGAAATGTACTTCTCTCGTATGACTGAAAGGGCACGTACTGTATATTTCCAATTATGGTTGGTTTTTTGAGTTTCATATGCTTAAGCATCTGATTTTATTTCAAAATTGAATTAATGTACATTTTCTTTGTTTCAGATTTGGATTAAATATGGCGAGAGATTGTAATAATACACCTAATCCATTCTGTACGAAAGCATTACCACGCCTACTTTGGCTGTAAGATCGTCGACCAGGACAAGGTTTGGGCTCCACATTATGTTTGTAAGTTATGTGTGGAATGTTTGCGTCAGTGGGCTTGTGGGGAAGAAGGAGGAAGTGCCTTTCGGCACCCCCATGATTTGGAGAGAACCGAGAAATCACTACGACGATTGCTACTTCTGCATGACAAACGTGACTGGATACAATAATAAAAATAAGAGGCACATCACATATACGAGTATTCCATCAGTCCCTGCGGGAGAGACAACTCCTACCAGGCGCGTCCCTCCGGTGGCTTGCCGGTTGCCTTATTAGCCAAGAAACCTTCATAATGATGATAAATCGGACACATGACGATATGATTAGAGTTACCGCGTCCGGGGGAACCGACGCGCCGCAGGTTTTCCGATCACAGACTTGCGGTGGAAAATATGTGCTGTGGTCGGCAAAGAGAGGGTCAACGGTGGCGTCCGTGAATGTAAGAACCTGGTTCTCACCGGGTAGACCACGATGTACGCTGGAAGAAATAAACCGTTACAGATGGGATGTCCTGGGAGCAGGGCCGCCGCTTCCATTAGGCGAGGTTAGTAAATGCTAAGGGCGCCAAAGATCTGGGGGGCGCCAGCGCCTCCCGCCCTGTGCACGTCTGATAGTATTATGTAAGAACAACATGAAAAAATAATGAAGGAATGAGAAGCATAGACAAATGATGAAAGGTTGTACGACGTATGTACACCAGTTTAGCTTGACTGATATTTACATAATTAACTTATTCATCTTATTGGGTCATTATAGAACTTTCACTATCACGACCTTTAACCCTTTAGGGACGGGAGTCGTAAATAAGCGATTTAAAAATGTTGCGCGCACAGACGGGAGTCGTCAATAAGCGACTCGGCTTATTTACGGCTTAATATGAGTTCCGGGAGTCGTCAATAAGCGAATAACTGTTTTTATGTGACATATGCCCTTCTTGCTTGGAAAAAACAGTAGATATGTCCTTTTTGCACCCATATTTTAGCACTTTTGAGCGTTCTGATTTGTTACTACATATGCCTCGCTTTACTCGCTGTTTTGATTGGTCATGACACTTTCTTGAACTGTGAAATGATTTTATAATTTTATAATAAATGTATGTATTAGCAAATTAAAATAGATCAGTGTAAGGCAAATAGTTTCTTCAATATGGTACCTTGATTACTTTGTGGGCAAACCCAATCGTGAAGTGGGAGGCGGGTGGGGGCGCCAGCTGCAGTCCTGCTAAGGGCGCCAAATAGGCTGGCGCCGGACCTGCCTGGGAGTATCGGAGACTCACTGGACGGGTGAGGGTGAGTTGATGTAGGAGGGGATCCGAGTTTTATACTCGGGAAGAGCCGATAAGGTCCACAGAGATGGTGTTGCACTGATGCTGAATAAAGAGGCACAGAAAGCTTACATAAAACACAGAGCAGTGTCGTCAAAAGTGATATCTGTGACATTGCTGGGACACCATATAAATGCGAAAATTATCCAGGTGTATGCGCCGGACGCAGGACATGCAGATGCGGAGATGGAAGAGTTTTATCAACACGACGAAATAGATCGCACAAACGGAAGAGACCTCTTATTGGTGACTGGAGACTTCAACAGTAAGATTGGAAGTGATAATGTTGGATATGAGGAAGTTATGGGAAAATTTGGGATAGGGAATAGAAATGAGAGAGGAGAATGGATGTTAGACTTCTGTAAAGCAAAACAGCTGTGTATAGCAAACTCCTACTTTTAACATAGAGAAAGCCATAAGTACACATGGTCACACACTGATGGAGTACACAGGAGCTGCATAGACTACTTGTTAGTCAATAAACGCTGGAGATCGGCGATAAGAAATACGAGAATGATGAGAGGTGCGGATTTCGGGACAGATCATGAAATGCTCCTATCCAATATCAAAGTCAAGTTCTACATGGCAAGGAAAACAACAAATGAGAGAACACGATATAATGTAGAAAAGCTAAAGAATAGCGAAATTAGAGACGAGTTTCAGGTAACGATCGGCGGGAGATTTGCAGTCCTTATGAACGAAAACGAAGATATAGATGGGTTATGGAGTAAGGGCAGAGATCATCTGAAACAAGTGGCAGAGCAACTACTGGGTAAGAGGAGGAAACTAAAACAAGGTTGGATGACGGAGGAAGTACTGAGGAAGTGCGACGAAAGGAGAGAAGCCAAGAAAAGAAAAAATAACAACCCTACGGAGGAAAATAAAAACCGATATAGACAATTGTGCAGAGAGGTAGAGAAGGGATGTGGGATGGCGAAGGAGACCTGGATCAGAGAAAAATGCGAGAAATGTGAAAGCAGCTTTAGAACTGGTAATTCGAAGGCCCTATACAAAACGGTTAAAGAGCTGACGAGAGAGTGGACCCACCAATCAGTAGCAGTAAGAAATGCGGATGGTGAAAAGGTTTCAAACGAGGAGAACGTGAAGGAAGTGTGGAAGAGCCACTACCAGAGGCTTTACAGAGGACCAAAGGAGGAGTTCAGTCTTCTAAACTTCCCGGAGCTGCAGAGACAGAATGCAGAGCGGATAGATACACCAGAAGTGTTGCAAGTGGAGGTGAGAAGCAGCATACAACAGATGCGAGGGATAAAGCTCCCGGGGCAGATGGAGTGGTGCAGGAGCTGTTAGACGCGAGTGGAGACGCGACGGTGGAGTGGCTCACAAAGCTGTTCCAGAGAGGACTGACTGAGGGAGTCTTCCCTCAGGAGTGGGGTCGGACGGTTATTGTGCCGATCCACAAGAAAGGAGACGTGACTGTTTGCGGTAATTACTGACCCATAAGTTTGCTTCCGCACGCGTACAAAGCTTTAGCTAGGATTATCCGACGGAGATTTAGCAATAGAGAAGAGGAAATACTAACAGAAGAACAGGCCGGCTTTAGAGCTGGCAGAGGAACGATCGACCAGATCTTCACCTTTAGTCAGATCGTGGAAAAGAGGTGAGAGTTAGGAAGGGACGTCTTCTGTGTATTCGTGGATTTCAAACAGGCGTTTGATTCGGTTTGGAGAGAGGCGATGGTGGCGGTGTTGCGGGCTTACGGTTTCGAGGATGATTTGGTATGTTTGATCAGTAGACTGTATGAGCCAACTAGCGCGGTGGTAAGCAAGGGACCAACGGTCACAGAAAGTTTCCACACGAAATGTGGAGTGATGCAGGGATGCCCGCTCTCCCCTCATCTGTTCAATCTGTATCTGGAAAGAGTGATGAGGGAGGCCTTGGACGGTTGTGAGGATGGTATATTGGTAGGTGGAGAGCGTATCACCAATCTCAGATACGCCGACGACATAGTGTTGATGGCAGATTCCGTCAATCAACTGCAGGGTATGGTGAGAAGATTGGAGAGAGCATGTGAAAAGTATAAACTTGTCATCAATGCAAATAAAACAAAGGTAATGAACATAGGCAGGAGAAGGGAAGATATTCGTATAGACCTGGCCACAGGAGAGATTGAGCAGGTGACTTGCTTTAAATATCTGGGTGTATATTATACCGAGGATGCCAGCTCGTATAATATGATAAGAAATAGAATCGGACTGGGACATGTCGCATTCAGGAAACTGACAAAAGTATGGAGGGACCAATCCATCTTGCGCAAATTGAAGCTTCGACTCATGAATAACGTAGGTTTACCTACTGTATTGTATGGAGCGGTGTTGGGTGATGAAACGGAAAGAAGAACGTAAATTGCTAGCATTTGAAATGTACTGCCTTAGAAGGATACTAAATGTAAGGTGGAAACAGAAAATAAGTAATGAAAGAGTGCGGGAGATGGCCGAGCTGGATCAGAACATCGTGGAGAGAGTGAATGACATACAGAGGAGATGGTATGGTCATGTCGAAAAAATGGATGCTGGAAGATGGCCGAGGACCGTACTATACGGACGAATGCACGGTAACAGACCAAGGGGAAGGCCTAGAACAACATGGTGGCGAAGCTTGAGGAACTCGAATGCACGACTCCCAGTGAGAGATATGACGAATTTGGCAAGAGATCGGGCTGCGTGGTGGAAATACTGGCGCACCGTTATGAAGGACCCCACCTGACAACGGTCAGAAGGGACTTAAGTAAGTAAGTAAGTAAGTGATTCAGATGTAGACAGCATCTCAGTAACAGCAGAGTCATGTTCAAATGAACATGCCGAAGAATATACTGTGGCCGAAAATCAGTCATCAAAATTGATAAGCCAGAGTGATCTCAGTGACCTAGTAAGAGATTTAGCATTACCGAAAGATTCGGCAGAACTTCTGGGATCAAGGCTCAAAGAATGGAATCTACTCGTCCTTCGACAACATTCTACTGGTACAGATCGTGAAAAAGATTCCATCAATCTTTTCTCGACTGAAGGATCACTGATATACTGCAATGATATAGTAGGTCTGGTAAAGACGATGGGCAAAGACTACCAACTATATGATCTGGCGCCTATTTATTGATTCCTCAAAGGGAAGTTTGAAAGCTGTCTTACTGTATAATGGAAACAAAGTTGCCTCTCTACCTATAGGGCATTCAGTTCATTTGAAAGAGAATCATGGAAATATTTAATTTCTTTTAAACAAGATAAACTATGAAGAACAAAAATACCCATGTTTTTTATGTCTGTGGAATAGCAGAGACAGGGAGGAACAATATGTGAGGAAAGAATGGCCTCAGAAAAAACAGATTACTCCAGGACATACAGTAGTATGGGTGCAAAATGGGAGGGTGCAAGAATGTTGCAATATTATAATGCAATGTTGATCAATGTTGAAAGATGTTATGCGGCAAAGGGGGGGGGAATGTTGCAATGGGGAGGGAGTTATGGAATGAAGGGGAGGAGGTATGCAACAAATCAATGCTGCAAGGGGGGAGGGAGCTTTGGGGGGAGAAGGGAGGATGACCTCCCCCCCAAAGGGGTAACCTTAACCTACGAGAGGGAGAGAAAGGAGAAGGAGGAGGGTCTTTGGGGGAGAAGGAGAAAGAAAGAGAAAGGAGAGAGTTCTTTATTCCACCGGAGTTCATCGCATAATGAGCGTCCAGGGGCCAAGCAGCTGTTATATAGAGGGTCTGGAGTTACCAGTTACCACTTATTTATTTATTTATATAAGGAGAGTTACCAGATACCAACATTTTAATTATTTATTTATAGATGAGTTTCCAGAGACTCCTATATAATTTAATTATATGCAGGGTTACCAGGTTGCACCATTTATTTTAATTACTTATTTATTAAATATAAAAGAAAAGCAATAATTACTCTCATTAACTTCTCCGAAAGTGTCTATTTCCTTTCGCCATTCCTCTGTGCACGAGAGAGTTAGAGAGAGAGTGAGGCGTACTTTCTCTTAGATGTGTACGTACGTAAAGTGGAATTTTCGGCTCCTTTTGAATAAAAAAATGTGTGTACATGGCTAAACACACACACACACACACACACACACACACTTTATTCTACTTGCTGATCCTGGATGTTTGATATTATTTTCATATAAGACTATTGTATTAGCCCTACGATTTAATTAACATCACACAGTCTTATATATATATATATATAATTTCATGAAATATATAGAAAATAAATATACAATCAAAATAGTTAATTCTATGCACAACTTGAACGAAGAATATGGAGTTGTTTGTGGTGGGTATGTGTGCACTAAAAGCCTATAAGAAATACGAACGAAGAATATATGAATGTTTGTGGTGGGTATGTGTGCACTAAATGCCTAAGATATACACGTCTACTAAGAAGTCTATTATTTTTATAAAAAAATTTCAACGAAATCAAGAAGAGGAATCCTTTATTCATTTATTTTCAATTAAAATTATTTCGTACCTTCACATTAGTATATTTAATTAACAATAAAAGAAAAATGTAAACAAAATAATAATTACACACTTTAAACGCTGCATATTATAATTATATATATATATATAATATATATATATATATATATTTCAGCTACACCTCGTCAGGGAATGTGTCATTCCCTGACGAGGTGTAGCTCTGAATACACGAAAGGCGTTGGAATCGTTTTTCTTTTTCCTTGTGGGTTTGCAGCATTCATTTATTTCATGTGTTTAATTGTGAAATTCATCCAATATATATATATATATATATATATATACAGGGTGTTTCTCCGTTTTTGCAAGTGCCCATGATGTCTTTGAGTAAGGAAGAACGCATCCAGGTAATTCTGCTCGTAGGAAATCGGAGTCAGAGGTAAGTCGCTGAGGAATTTAACAGATTGCATCCAGACCGCGCGCCGATAACACACAGCTGTGTCAGCAAACTTGTAGCAAAGTTCAGGGAAACGGGATCCATAGGAGATAAACCACGCAGTGGACCTCCGAGGACATCCACCGACGATGACACAGCCGAAGTGGTGGAGTAGGGAAATAGGAGAGTTTATAATAGAGCGTAATAGAGCGTATAGACTTAGTAAGCGCAATGGCACGGCAGCTAACTTTAATAGATATATCGAGCTTAGACGTCAGGTTAAAAGATCAGTTAGGAATGCTAAGCGTAATTTAGAGATACTTATAGTTGCGGATAGTAAACATAATCCAAAAAAGTTTTTTGAATACGTAAATAATCGTAAGCCGGTAAAAGATAACATAGGCCCTCTAGTGGATGTAAATGGCGCTTTGGCTTCTGACGCTCAGGCGATGGCGGGTATTTTCAATAACTTTTTTGCGACAGTTTTTACCGTTGAAGACGTAAATAATGTCCCCGACGTTGACGATATCGTTCCATTTAGTAGCGAGACTATTTTTGATGAAATAACTGTTTACGAGGCTGAGATTGCGCATTATATCGATAGGCTAAAAGTTAGCAAGGCTCCAGGCCCTGACGCTTTTTATCCCAGACATTTGAAAGATTTGGAAGACGTTATCGTAGGCCCCTTAGCGAAGATTTTTAATCAGTCACTCGAAACGGGGATTATTCCTGAAGACTTCAAATTAGCAAACGTCACGCCTATTTTTAAAAAAGGCGACCGCGCGGTAGCTAGCAATTATAGGCCCATTAGCTTAACGTCAATTGTCGGTAAACTTTTGGAATCCGTAGTTAGGGATCGTATTATCGATCACTTAGAAAGTAGGGGTTTGATTAATAGTAGTCAGCACGGGTTTCGACGCCATAGGTCTTGTTTAACTAATTTGTTAGAATTTTATAACGAAATAGTGCGCGAATACGATAGGCATAGGGCAGCTGACGTTATTTATTTAGATTTTAAAAAGGCGTTCGATACAGTTCCGCATAGGAGACTAATTGCGAAGGTTAAAGCGCACGGTATACGCGGTCAGGTAGCTAACTGGTTAGAAGAATGGCTTCGTGCTAGGAGACAGAGGGTCATAGTTAATGGTAGTGAATCGGGGTGGTTAGATGTAGGTAGCGGTGTCCCACAGGGTTCAGTGTTAGGCCCACTGCTATTCGTAATTTACATTAACGACATAGATGTAGGATTGACTAGTAACGTGTCAAAATTTGCGGACGATACTAAAATAGGCGGCGGTAAGGTTGTTAACGAGGACGATAGAAATAGGATCCAAGACGATGTAGATAGGATTATGGAGTGGACAGATAAGTGGCAGATGCAATTTAACGTAGACAAATGTAAACTTCTGCATATAGGTTCTCGCAACAATAATTACGCGTACACGATGGATGATAGGGAGTTAGCGAGCGTTGACGAGGAAGTAGATTTAGGCGTACGCGTAACTAAAGATTTAAAGGTTAGGAACCAGTGCCTGGAGTATTGCGCAAAAGCGAATAGGATGTTAGGCTTCATAGCGCGTAATTTCGAATTTAAATCGAAGGATATTATATTGCCCCTTTACAAGTCCCTAGTCAGGCCTCATTTAGAATATGCCGTTCAGTTTTGGTGCCCGTACTTGCGTGAGGATATTGATAGGTTAGAAAGGGTTCAGCGTCGTGCCACGAAACTTATTCCGTCATTGCGCAATAAGCCTTATGAAGATAGGATTAAAGAGTTAGACCTGTATTCACTCGAAACTAGGAGATTAAGGGGGGAGCTTATTGAAGTTTTCAAAATCGTTAATAACATCGATAACGTAAATTTTGACAAATTGTTCACTTTCGATAATAGTAATACTCGCAATAACGGATTTAAGTTGCGTGGCAGACGTTTCATTACTAATATCGCTAAAAACTTCCTTACGTTTAAAGTAATTGATAAATGGAATAATCTTCCCGCGTCAGTCGTTCATTCTACCAGTGTTAATATGTTTAAGAACCGTCTTGACAGACATTTTAAAAGTATTAACGTTGTTTAAAATTAAAAAAGAAAGTTAACAACAGGAGCTCTGGTGGTGGTGCTCGAGGATGAGTCTGTTGACGATGAATGCCAGCTTGTGACATGCCAGCGTGTGATGCCAGCAATTAAAAAAAAAAAAAAAAAAAAATTGACTAAGACGAACGTAGATGTAGCTCGTAGCGTAAACTAACCCACTTTTTGTTTAACTTTACCTACTTTTTTTTTTTTTTTTTTTTTTCTTCGTACTTTGCATGTCTCTAACTCTTTCCTTGCATGTTTGTAGTTTGCATGGTATGACAGTGAGTTAAGACTGTGTTTGCATGGATTGTAAGCGTTCTTATTTTACTTCTTTTCATCTTTCACCCCTCTCCTATTTTCTCCGACTATTTTTCTGACTTGTCGGCAGTGGCCGGCGGATGATGATGGTGAGTCTTTTTTCCTCTTTTTCTGAATGAATGTTAACCCACGAGTGATAGGTGTTGCTACTTACTTAACCCCTTCTTCTCTTCTCTTCTCTTAACCCCCTACTCTTTCCTTTCTCTCGGGCTAACCTTAGAGTGGATCTTAGGGTCTTTGTTAGCCTTAGCTTCTGTAGATCTGTAGATCCTCGCTCATTTCACAAACAGTCCCCAAAAGTCTCTTCGGCGTTTTTATTGGCGTTTTAAATATTTTGCCCTATGGTTCCAGACTTACGGGACACCCTGTGTGTGTATATATATATATATATATATATATATATATATATATATATATATATATATTATGATATAATGAATTTGTACATTTAAAAGAAAAATCTTACAAACATACTGAATAATTATTTAAAAACTAAAAATTTTAATTCATACATTTTAAATCTTTAAACTTGTCAGCGATTCTTTCTTTGAAAGCATTTCTGGAAAAAAAATGTATAACGAGTTAAACTCGACACGCATAAAAACTCACACCTGACTTGCCCGAGGCTAGTTAAAAACTGCAAAATGGCCACATTGGAATGTGGGACAAACCACATCTCGTCTCAAAACTGGTTTTCGTCTCACTTCATTTCAAATATTACTATTGTCATTGGAATTACTAATGAACTTAAAACAACTTAAATATATATACATAACCATCACGTGATTGTTCTCCATGATCAAATTAGTTATAGGCTAAATTAGCCTTTGATTAAGTAATGAATTTCCTTATCATATCTCAATATGCAACAATATATATATATATATATATATATATATATATATATATATATATATATATATATATAGGGTGGTGCAAATTACAGTAGTAATATATAAGCTAAATAGGTTTTCCTTCTCCCCGAATTGTTAATTTTGACAAAGATCAAGCTTGTCACCCGCCTTAGACCTACAGTTTAACGTTGAATCCCAATTACGCTTCAGCATGGACGGCTGAAATTACACTGTCATCGTCCGGACTCGATCTCTCAACCTCCGTTCAACACCCCAACGTCTTAATCACTAGGATACCTAGGGTGCCCAACTGCCCATTTATCTACCAACCCAAACAGACATTCATTTTATATATAAATCTATTTTACATTTTTTTTGCGTGTAATTTGTGTGGTATCTTCTTCATAGTTGTGTTAAAACTTAACATTTTCTCTGTTATTGAAATGAAATGAACGAGGGAAAATGAAAAAATGGAAAAGTTCATTATTATTATTACGTGCGATGATTCCTGATCTGAAGAAGTTGTGAGTTGGCTTCTTTTACTCTCCACCTCACATAGTTACACCCGGCTCATCGTGGATTGTATGTACCCAGAAATTACAATGGCACTATCCGGACTCGATCTCTCAAACTCCGATCAGCACCCAAGCATCTTAACCACTAGGATACCTAGGGTGCCCATTTATCTACCAGCCAAACCAGACATTCATTTTCACGAATTAAATACAATTTAATCACATTTCTACGCGAGAAGTGGCAAGTAGAAAGTCAAGCTGAATAGGTGAATCAAAGTTGAGGATCGAATAGTATGACCGCAAATAATAATAATAATGTAAAATATTGTCGTGATAGAGATTGCAAGTGGCAAATGTTGATCAATGTTGCAAAGGGGTGAGGAATATTGCATGAAGGGGTGGGTTTCAAAATGGGAAAACCGAGAATATATGGGCGCAAATAATATTGCAAATATTTGAAACCATCGTGGTAGAGATTTCAAGTGGCAATACACCTTGAGATGTGAGCATTAAATCTACGGAGAGAAGATAAAGACACCATTAGTCGACCAATTAGGACGTCCAAAGCGTGGACCCGTTATATAGGTGTTACGAATGGAACACAAAATTTAACATAGCCCCGCCCAGTTACATTGACAACCAATCATCAAACTTACGAACCGCCTATTAGTCAGTTGGTGGGGGTGCTTGGGGATCATGCATATAAACGGAAATATTTTCAGTTGGAACTTACAACAGTCGTTTCACCAGTGAATAAACATTCCCGCCGTTATGAATCAAGAACTTTACAGTTTATCGGATTTATATCAAGATGGAGACATTGCAGCGGTGTCTACAATTAATCATTTTAACGCAGCCGACCGGGATGGATTATTTCCAACGCAAACGGTTGATGATATTTACAATGACGCTCCTTACGATCCAACGCGAGGGACTGCCGTAGAAATGTAAGTAATTATGTGCCTGTAATTTTATTGTTTGCAGCCAATTATTCGCGAACTGGTTATTTATTTAGTGTGCCTGTCATTAGGAGAAAGAGCACTGTTCTGGATTATTTCATCATATATATGGATGGTTGTAATAATTCACCTCATCACATTAAAAATGCTTCATTTAAATAGTAGGTATCCGCAATTATAGATTAGTTTGCAATTAATATTATGCTAAAGTCCTGTTTTGATTTGTTGAATTTTTTATAGCAATCCTTTGCAAGTTTTGAATAATTTTATAATTTCCATAATAAATGTTATTCGGCATTTTCTCCTAAAGGAACTTCTCTGAACGGTTCGAAGATATCTTCACATTGTAATACTCTTGCTATATGTATACTCTGCATATATTTTAAACAATTGGGTTTTTATTAAAAATGATACAGTATGAACTAATAAATTATTCGTTCTCTTTAAAGGTCCGATGAAAATTTGACACGTTATACAATCTTTTCGTTTTGAAGAAACGCATGTCGTGGACCTGAATACGGAGGTAGAAGTTTTACTGAGCAGTGAACCCAGCGATTGTCACCTCAGTAACGAAATAATGTAAGTTTTTTCTTATGTTTCAATTTTTTTTCGGGGACGAAGACAATGTATTTTCAGCAATTAAATGAAATAAATCATGTTTTTAGTTCAATAACCATCTTAAACTACAGAATATACAAACTAACATTATTGGTTACAAATATATATATACGCACGAACAAAACATCATACTATACAACGAGTACGCACAATCGGAAAACGGCTTTTTATCTATCTGCATATCATTTCGTCGTTTCGTTGAGTGTGACACGGGTCGAATAATTGTTAAAAATTTATAAATTCTTTACCACGTGACATGCATAAGAAATGAAAGGCAGTACATCCCACAAGTATTACTAAAATATCCTTGTAGACGGAAGGGATTCCATACAATTTCGAGGCTGTGCAGCTGATCGAGAAAATTTACAATAACAGGGTCACTCCAGGGTTGAGTGCCGAGTTAATCAAAATAGTACATGCGGTCCCTATTTTTAAAATAGATCGCAAACCAATGAATCCCTTCACTAACAACAACATCTGTGTTCACAATAAGCCTACCACAATTTCTCGTAGATGGAAATTTCAATGTTTCCTCACAAACACACTGATAAATTTGGAACGTGTTATTCGTTCACTATTCATTACTCTCTAAAATGTATTCGCATGCATTTTAACTCATTGACAACGCCCCTAAATCTGTCTACTTCTATTTGACTCGATATATATTAGTACACTTATAGGCGCGTCTATCGGCTTGGTGAATTCCAATCTGATCGAGGTGTTTCCTCTCTGTTGTGGACTTAAGTGTGTATTTACACTAGCAGATAATTCAGGTTTCATGTCAAACGGATAAAGGTTAAATTGATCGATGAATTCTTTCTGCGTTACCCCAATCCCGAGCTCATCACAATCACCTGCAATATGGGCCAAATTACTATATGCTCTCGCGCAAAACGGGAACACAGTCTGATGAGTAGTCCGTATACAATGTTCCTCCGAACGAAACGCCATAAACGTATAGAGTATATTTTTAAGGCTGAAATTCTTGAACTTAAAGGCATTCTTTTTTTATTTTTCATTCACCGAATTGTGTTCCTGCATTCCAATTAATATTCTTTTAGGTAGATTTCCCATGGCGATGTTTTCTATCTGTTCCGATGCCAACCCTGCTGGCACCGTGTATAGTTTGATCTCTACTCTGTTAAATGGGGATTTTACTGTGGAGTTTAGTAAATTTTTCTCAATTTCTATTTGTTTTGGTGAACTTAATTTCACTCGCCGTACGCGGAGGGATGTCCCCATAATATGAATCCCAACGGGTTTTGCTCCCTCTTCTCGATCAGCATCCAGATTTTAACAGATCTGAGGATTCGTGCGGGTGAGGTTTATTTTCATATCCGCCTCATTCACAAGCAACTTCTGCTGGAAATTGGTCTGTATGCAGGCGTCCAAAACACTCGTATATCTTCTTTTTAGAATTTTTAAATTTGACCTTTATACTACTTTCCTCTTTAGCTTGATAATACCCCTCGGCACTTATAAAGGTATCCTTCGCTTCTTTGCAAAAGTTCAGCACATTTTCCAGATAGGCTCGTAGGTGATAGTACCCCGTTCCTGCCGATATGTTGACCTGATTTAAATAAACGTCACACTGGCTGAATATGGAGTGCAGAAAGTTTGTTTGAGTGTATACAGCATATTTGTCATCGCAGTCCGTTCCATCAGAATTGGCTATACGTAGTTTAGCGTACATGTGCACACAGCTTGGGTCAAAAAAGTAAGGGCCTGAGCTGGGTATCACGAATTCTATAGGGGCACTCGTGGAACTAATTGTGTTTAAAGGGTTAATTGTAATAAAGTCACTGTGTTCAGTAGAAACTTGAGTTGTGGGCATGTCAAAGAGGGATGGCTCCAATTTACAACATTATGAACTACACGGATGGATGAAGCGTGCCATGACGAGTTGGAAATAGTGCCTCCTCTCTCGATAAATAGTAAACAAACTATGATTCATGAGATCAATGTCGTTAGCTTATATCAGTCAAAAAATGGTCAACCATAGATTTCATTCGCTTAGAACACTTTTTTTATATCCTTTTTATATTAACACATTTTTTTATATCCTTTTACGCTTAATGCCACGTGGTGGTAATCCCTTCTTCCCGACAGCCTTCTTCTTCCCACCAATACGCATTTTTCTCTTTGCATCTTTGATGATTTCGTCCCGTGTACGCTTTAACTGTTTTTATAGAGCTTCCTTAGGTTTAGCTCCAGCCAATATGTCTTCTGCCGTGTTAAGACCTGATTGTAACGCTTTCCTCCCCAGGTATCTGGCACCCCTCTCAGCAAAGGGACAGCCGTACGTAGTATGATTGAAAAAATGGATCCAATTCCACTACCACGCTGGTATCTCATACCTCGATAGACTGTGAAAGGCTTTCTGTCCATTATAACTCAGTGCGTCGAAAGTGCAGCTTCACTGTTAAGCTCCCTTCACCGAATGGAAAATTTTTTCCCTCAATCGTTCTTATATATATTGAGATATTGGTTATTAGATTAGTTGCGACATTCACGTAATGGGGTCTGTCATATGTAATACTCATACTCTTCCCTCTATGGTTGGGAATGTGAGCAATGCGTTGTAGGCGTGCCTGGGTATCCCCAACAAACTGGTGCTCCACTATATTGCTGTAAATATAGCACATATCTGGGGCTGTATAGCCAGCAACCAATTTCTCCAATTTCATCTGATACATTATGCTGGACAAGTCATGTTGTACCTCGTAAAAGGTATCTCTTTGGAAGGCTGATCGATATCACCCCTCGGTTATAATTTTGAACAGCCCTTTGTCTTTAATATTTCTGTTAGCCTTTGATTTTAGGATTAGAGTAGTGCAGGGTTTTCTTTGTTTAAGATTTCGTATATTAAATCAGCCGTAAGATTTGAATTCTTTAAACTTACGTTTAAGTCTCCCACAACATCCTCAGCCCGGACCTAGTGTTACTACTGTACTGTAATACCGTGCATCCTCACTCCGGGCGATATGTATAGTTTCATCCCGAGTTACCCCGGCTTTTTCACACTCATTAAGGTCTCTAAGAATCGTAAAAACGGGATCTTTATAATCAATATTTAAAAAGAGGGTGTCTAGCTGAATTTCGCATATCCCCACCTCATACGAATCACGACCCAATTCAATGGGCCCATGGAGTTCTGTTACAAAGTTAGCCAGGGTGTTGTTAGGATGTACAGAGAGGGACGAGGAGTACGGTAGTGTGACGTAGAAATGGTAGGCGCCATGTTGCATCCTTTTTAAGCTTCATTATTGCATCAGCTTTTATATAGGTGTTGAAGCTTTCTGGGTACCCTAGCCATTTCACCAGGTACATTTTTCTCTTTCCTAAACCTTTGTTTCCTAAAATTTTCTCAATTTTAAACATTTTTTCCTAAATTAAATGTCATTTTCTGCAACTCCTCGTGGTAAAAACCTCCTGCAATTTCTTCACCATTCAAATCTTCAACGTAATACGACATTATCTCGCCTTTAGGTCTCATTGCCCTAACCTTAAAAATCTCAGTGTCCAACCTTGCTCAAATCCCTTTCCGAATTTATTTCCCGAACGCAACAGCCTTACATAATCATTGATTTTGAAACGCGCAGAGTGTAGTGGTGGTGGTGTTCCATCTCTTCTCACATCAGGCTCTGGGCGCGTACCTCTTTCTAAAATCTCATTAGGTGTTGTCCCAATCGTGCGATGGTGTGAGCGGTTGTAGGATGAGGCCAATGATTCCAGAATGTCTATATATTTGTATGTGTTTTTATGTGTTAAATAGCGGTGCATGCGTTCCTTTATGGTACGTTGAACTCTTTCATCTAAAGATGCCTTATTTATAGAATTGGTAGTGTAGTAGCTGATATTAAACTCTGTCAACATGTTCTGTAAAGCTCGGCCTATAAATTCTTTCCCCATATCAGTACAAAAATAGCCAGGAACCCTGTGTTCTTTCGACATCAGTGTTTTGGTGGCTTTGACAACTTTTTCAGGCGATTTATTTTTCAGAGGAATTAGCCAAAAATATCTAGAGAATACATCTATTATGAATAGGATATAGCGATAACCATCATTATACACTGAATATTTTTCCATGTCTGTTAAATCTGCTTGCCAAATAGAGTCAATCGAAGCAGCTGTTGTCTTGGCTGTTTTAAACCTTTTTCTTACAGGCTTATGAAGTGTATAAGCTTCTTGCTCCATCAAAAACCTCTCAACATCTTTTTTCCCTACTCCATCATTGTAAACACTTCTGTACAGTTTATCTACGCCTCCGTAGAAGGCAGGGCTAGAAATGTCATAACAACGTCACCTTAAAATGTTAGCTATTTGCGTATTTTAGAGGCACGTGGGTAGGGTTGACCGTTGTTTAACCTCTTCTTTCTCCTTTTCAGAGGTGTTACCGCCGGGGGTGATGGCGTTTTCAATTGTGGCACCTGTAGCACGCGACAATTCAAAGCGGAGGCATGATGAAGAGCCCTCCACGTCAGGTATAAAGCGTGCCATGATTGCGCCGGTTGTTTGACCCCCAGTAATAGAGCCCCAACCCTCTACGTCTTCCGGCACAACCCCGACAATAGTACCTCCCTCAAATATAACTCCTTATTCCTGTTCAATTCTGGGTACATTCTCCACAGCAGCAGCAGCAGCTTCTCCTTCTGTAGAGGATGGCATAACATTCGAGTTGGTGCGCACCGCTACCCCGACCCAACCCTTGACTAGAAATCGATATATAGTCAGGGTTGATCCTAGATCCATGAATAGCAATGGTGTTGAACACGGACTACTGCGTATTGTGGAGTTTGCCCTTCAGAACCGCGAAGAACGTGAAGTCAGAACGCGGCTGTCCTTCGGGTTCGGGTCAGATGACGGGGATGTAGATGATTTTTTGGTAGTAATACCATTCAGACGCTTGGCAGCTGTAGATATAGAGTATATATTAGGCCGTATAATGCAGGCCTCTCAAAGTAGTATAGCCTTCAATATGAACAACTTCACGGTAAATATTGACCGTGTATTCCGTGTTGCAAGTCATAGTGCCACACTTACACTCTTAACTTCAATTCTCAGGCTATTTATAGACTGCATATAAACGTCGATCGTGGTTGCGGCTTTATAGCAGTAGTCTTAGCTCGTATGTTTACTGTACTAAATACACGGACCCAAAAAATTTGGTTGCCTACGGTAGTGGAGCGTGCCCGTAAACTAGCTGTAGACTGTAAACTTGAGTTTGACTGTAATATGGGCCCTGAGAAGCTGAGAAGGGTAGAACAGGAAATGAATGTTCGTATAGTTGTATTTGGAATGGATGATCGTGTTTTGACTGTGTATGTTTTTAAAAGGTGTGAGAGATCGTACAAGACCCTACTTATTTTAGGGTGTCAGGAACATGTATCTCCCATCCGTAATATAAGGGACCTTTACGCGAGTTATGATAAAAGTCGAAAATATGGAACATCATGATTTGTGTAAGGGATGTATCGAGTTTGCGGATGATATAGTGAAACATTGTAAAGATTGCCACATGGTATGTGAGCAGTGTAAAAGCTCCAAATGTGAAAGCCGTGTAGTTGAAGCTGAGAAGAGGGATTGTGATGTGTAGACGCACATTTTTCAATAATAACTGTTTTGAGCTCCATAAATCAATTGGCACGTGCAGGAAAATGAGAATCTGTGAATGTGGTATGTTTCACATGATGGATAATTAGGGGGAATTTCAAGCATAAATGTGGTGAAATTCACTGTTCTACATGCAATGAGAAATATAGGGCGGTTGGAGTAAAGCATGTATGTCATATGAAAGACGCTAAGCCTAAAAATAGCCCTTGTATAACTGTTTAATGAATAACTGAATAACTGAATCGAAAGAGGTTATTCCACATTTACTTGTAACCCAGACTATCTGTGATAGGTGTATGTGGATCGAGTGTGATGAGTGTCACAAATGTGGTAAGCGGACAAACGTTTTTAAAACCATTGTCCACGATAGCCCTGTGAAACTCTTTGTATCCTATATTGTCAAATTAGCGGACAAGTTAAAAAAAATGGCTGTGTATATTCTTGCTCATAACGGGGGTAAATTTGACACACAGTTCCTTTATAAGGAGTTACTTGAGCACGAGTCATCAGAGATATTTACAGGTGATCCCTTGAAAAGAGGCAACTAACTAATACAGATGCAGATAAAAGGTAATGTACAGTTTAAAGACACTTTATTATTCACACCTTGTAAATTAGCAAAGCTACCCAAGGTGATGGGCGTAGCCGCTGAAGTTTCAAAAGGATATTTCCCTTACACATTCCTCACTAGCGAAACTTTAAATTACGTAGGACTACCTCCACCCAAACATTACTTTAACTATGAATGTATGAGTGCAGATGAACTTGAAGATTTTGGCCGATACTACAACAGTTTTAATGAATCTAATCCATAAATAGCTGATGAATGTGAGCGTTATTGCGTGAATGATGTGCGCGTGCTTAGAGTATGTTTCCAGGCCTTTAGAAGGATGTACATAGGCCGTTTCAAATGCGATCCGTTGCAAGTCGCAACCACGATCGCCTCATTATGTTTTACGGTGTTCAAGAATAACTTCATGCCTAAAGACACCTTAGCCGTTATTCACAGAAACAATCCCCGCAGTTATGGGCACAAGGCTATTTACTGGCTCATACACATACAGCAGCAGACAGGTGTATACATAAAGCATGCCCGCAACACGGGAAGTACCCATTAAGGTTAATGGTCGTGTTTTTTGGGTTGATGGTCTAAGCGAAAACCGTGCCACTGGTGAGAAGACTGTGTACTCCTTTAACGGTTGCTGGTGGCACGGATGCCCCCGTCCTGAGTGTGGAATCGTAGGAGATATCCACGGTAGATCTCCTGCCGACAGTCTTGCGTGGACCCGCACCCGCGATCAACTTATAGGCTCCCAGTTCACTCACAAAGTCTTGTGGGAGCATGAGTATGATGCACGGATGGAAACAGATGACAGTACCGTGAAGAAATAAACACGATCAAACGTTCAATGGTGCTGGATCCTCTCAAATGCGGTGATAGCTTGTTCGGAGGGCGTACAAATCCCTTCAAACTATACTTTCCGCCTACGGAGGGCGTGAAACTCCATTACTACGACTTCTGTTCTTTATATCCCTACGTGATGAAGAACAATCCGTACCCCGTGGGTGCACCTGAGAAACTGGTGGGACCTGACCTGCCCACCATCGAGGTGTTCTCAACAAATTTTAACGGGTACTATTTCGGCCTTTCTTTCGTAGATGTGCTCCCCACGCGATTTATGGATGCTTATCTTACCCATCGTTATAGACCACACGCTCATGTTTCCCCTGTGCGTGAAGTGCGCAGAGGAGAACAATGGGGAATGTAATCATACAACCAACCAGCGTAAGATCAGAGGTGTATATACAAGCCCAGAGCTAGATCTAGCTGTTCGCCATGGATACAGAATATTGAAGATACATGAGGTGTGGAGGTTTCAGAAGCTACCCAACCTTTTCATACCATATATAAACGCTTTTTTGAAGGTTAAGGTAGAAGCATGAAGGTAACGGTGAGGAGTTGATACCGAAGATGGAAAATCGGCCTATATTCAACGTTACCGTGACTGTGAAGGTATACACCTTGACCGTTCCCAAATTGTAAAGAACGCAGGCAAGCGCATTAGTGCAAAGTTGTGTCTAAACAATCTTTGGGGAAAATTTGTGCAGAATACTGGCAAAGGGAACGTTCATTTGGCACAAAGTTATAGTGAAGTCTGGGATTATGCCAACGCTCCTGATAAAGAGGTCATGGAGATCGTGAATGTAGGTAATACTTACATAATAAAGTACATCATTACCGAATTGGCCAATGATACCTCACGGGTTACAAACATACTTGTAGCCAGCTTCACAACGGCCTACGGACGCATCAAACTTTGGGGCTATTGCATTCTCTTGGGCGGAGGGTTTGGTACGCCGATACAGATAATGTGATATTCACAGCGAGGGAGGGTGAATACATGCCTCCTATTGGTGAATTCCTCGGAGAGATGAATGATGAGCAAGGATGAGTATGAAGACATCGCATACTCCGACTCTTTTGTCTCAACAGGGCCAAAAACGTATGGGGTACGGGTGAGGGTGGGGGAGGATATGAAATATATCGTGAAGGCTAAGGGTATCACGCTCAACCAGGAGAATCGGCGGGTTGTTAACTTTGATTCGTTGAAGGATCTAGTGTGCTTGGATGATGATGAGGGCGATCAGCCATCCCAACTAACTATAGGGACCCACAATTTTCGGGCGCAGAAGCTAGGGGGCGTGAAGGAACTTAGGGGTACGAAGGTGTGCCGTAACACCTACAGGAAACGTTACCAATTGTCTGGTACCTATGATACCGTACCCTTTGGATACCATAATCTTTGATATGTCTATTGTTAACGATATACTTATTTATTACACGTATTACGCACACACACACAAAGGAGAAAGTGAAACGCTAATTGAAACACGATTTATTTAATAAACGAAATATTCAATATATATATATATATATATATATATATATATATATATATATATGAATATTTCGTTTATTAAATAAATCGTGTTTCAATTAGCGTTTCACTTTCTCCTTTGTGTGTGTGTGTGTGTGTGTGTGTGTGTGTGTGTGTGTGTACAGATGAAAATTCTAAGCTCTCCCCACCTGTATGATCGGTCACGTGACTCTTGCTACTACCTGGGCATATCTCTTCCCTGCGTGCTCAGTTGACCGCTGCCACTCCTGGGTCTCAGACGTGTATTTTCCTACGTAGACGAAAAATAGTAATGGCTACCTTTAATATTGCGTGTTCGACGTTTATGAAGTCGTATTCAGCAAAGTATGAAGATAAGGTTACTGAATGGCTCCCTATTCCACTCTCCTTTGATACTTTTAAGCTACATTGAATCGTACGAAGGAACAAGAGGTACAAATACTCTCCGGCTATTCTGGCGAAAGCATTGCAGTATTTCGTGTTACAAATGATGTATTGAATTATGTTGTAGGACTAAACTTTATAAAAGCTTACATATACCGTGAATGAAAAATCTTCACTTTTTTCTACGTGAAGGTCAAAATATGATAATAAAAACCCACTCTAATAGATAGAGTTTATTTCCACAACAGTTTCGATGCCCACTGGCATCCTTTTCGGGTGGATACAGAAAAACGAATGAACCAAAAAAAGAGGGAAAAATAGTCCAGGGACCATTAAGAAATTCGCAACTAGGTTAGATCCCGTTCTCCCGACACTGGAAGGGCATTTTTTATTAAAGGGACCCGCTTATAAGTACATTCGCACAAATTTAAAACTATCTTCTTTTTCTATACATACAGATTCTATTATTTTTTTTATATAATTATCACATTTATTATTAAATTTATTACATCTAATATTGCATTATTATTTATTACAGAAATTATAAATTTATTACATTGATTATTACATTGTTGTTTATTATACAGAAATTATAAACCGAAAAACGAATGAAAAAGGCGATAAGGATTGTTTCCTTATTCCTTTTTCATTCGTTTTTCGGTTTATAATTTCTGTATAATAAACAACAATGTAATAATCAATGTAATAATAAATTTATAATTTCTGTAATAAATAATAATGCAATATTAAAAATAATAAATTTAATAATAAATGTAATAATTATATAAAAAAATAATAGAATCTGCATGTATAGAACAAGAGGATAGTTTTAAATTTGTGCGAATGTACTTATAAGCGGGTCCCTTTAATAAAAAATGTCCTTCCAGTGTCGGGAGAACGGGATCTAACCTAGGTGCGAATTTCTTAATGATCCCTGGATTATTTTTCCCTCTTGTTTTTGGTTCATTCGTTTTTCTGTATCCACCCGAAGAGGATGCCAGTGGGCATCGAAACTGTTGTGGAAATAAACTTTGTCTATTAGAGTGGGTTTTTATTATCATATACCGTGAAGTACAAGAAACAACACGTGCAGAAGAGAAGCAAAGGTTATGGTTAGGGAGACTTGTTGATGAGTGGTGCGACAAGCGATATTATGTCATGTTGCATCATACCGAGTACTCGTACCCTGTGACTGAGAATGTAAATCTTGTGATCATGGAGAATCTTAAGTAGTTTTACCACTACATTAATATATGTTATGACGAGGTTTGTAGTGAGGTTGTGGCTAAAGGTCTGCGTGAGTATTTAACAGAATTTAGAGATGAGTATCGCATGCTAAGCAAAAAGGAAAAATATGGTCATATGTTTCTCTCAAATTGTGCGCCGGTGTGAATAAAATGTGCTTAGTTCGTGAAAATCACCCTAAGCAAAAATGTCTGGTGCGTATTTTCGGGGGGAGTAGGAATGATAAAACATTAAATCCAGTATTGCTTCATGTATCCGAAAATTTCTCAAAAAAACCTACCCAGTATAATGGGATACAAGTATTCACGTTGGAACAACGCCGAACACGTTTTATCAGCTTATGGTGTGACTCACTCCTCCCGTTGCTCATAGTCATCTCAGAGCTTGAACCGACTGGACGTGCGCTCCTCGAATATGATGGAACTTCCTTTGAGAATCATTCTCAATGCCGTGTATGATGTGTCCTTGACGAGGTCGTTGCGCGTGTTCAGCCGTGAAACCGGTGCCATTAACTGTACTGGAAACGACTTATAGACAAATATACAAACGGAATGTTGTTTATTTAAGTGTCGAGGAGATGAATAGAATCTTCGTGGTAGTTGAGAAGTGGAGTGAGGATTGTTATAAAATTCCTGCAGGTGTAGGTACAAGAAGAGATCAGATTAGTGATACCCCCTCATACGCCATTGTTTTTACGTTGTGTATAAATAACGATCAGCCATGCATTGATATACGACTGATGTGGAAGAATGCATCTGATAATAACGTTCTTGTCCCTACGCGAAACCGTTTCAGCCTCAACAGAATGTTTGAAATCGTAGGTTTCCGCAAGCTGAAGCCTATATTAGACGCGCGTATTACGGATATGCTTTATTTTGATGCGGTCCTTGAATACGCATGCACCGCTCTGCTCGACGGGTTTACCGAGTGTAGGATTGAACAAGGCGAGAATGCGCTGGATGCTTATTTAAAAGGTTTAGACTCTTCGAAATATCATGAACTTTGGTACAAAGCACTTGAGCGGTACAGGGCTGAGCTCACCTACACCGTTCACCCTGAAGAACTATTTCTTTATATAATGAGCAGCTGCCGTAACGACTTAGAAGATTATTTCAACTGCCGCTATGCAGTGTGAAGAAGGTTCACGATTGAAAAGCTCCAGTCGGTAAGAATAAACCATCGATTGGAAAGGAGTGTTTATAAACTTGTATTTAATAATGATGTTGTAGCTAACGATGACCTCTTTGTACGTGCTTTTGAATGTATTCTAGCTGTGTTTAAAGATAACTTGCCAACCGAATGTAAAGTGTGCACAAAAATAGTATTGAACGATATGAAGGTCATTTGCATCGAGTACAGGTATCCCTATAACTTGAGTGGTGAAATAATGTTAAATCATATTTACTGCATAGTGCATACGTGCGAGTTTAGTGTTTTAGTTAAGCGCAGTAGAAGATAAAGTATTTTGATGTATATTTATTTTTAATATATTTAATTATTTAATATAATTGTATATATATATATATATATATATATATATATATATATATTTCTCCTGTACTATTATTTTGATGGTTATACTCCATCGTTTTATATTTCTTTATATCCTCAGTATCCAGCCAACCCTCAACGATTACAGTTCCGCTTTCAATTTAAACATTGCCAAATAAACTCTCAAACTCAAAAGAAATCCACCATCACTCCGCCTGGCTCCATCTTTCTAATATGGAATTCTTTCAACAAGCAACCATTCCCAATCTTCTGTACAATTAGTCTCTTATTACGTTAACAATTTGGTAAGAACCCCTTCAATTCTGTTTCACCTAAACCGTTTTATATTTTACTTATTGTCCATACTTTTATACTTTATATCATTTAATTTTTAATCTTCTAATTTAATATATATTGTAACATACTATTAATTCTCGCTAATTGTTGCGCCATTTTAATTTATTGTTCGTTTTTGTTTATTATACTTATTTATTTCTATTTGTTTTTAAACTTTTTAGCACTGATGATGGAAATTGAATTTTTCCGAAACGTCTGTTAATAAACATGTACCATCTTTTCGTCCTCCTATTCCTCGCTAAGCTACGCTTCCCTAAGAACAAACCATTCAACCAAGTTATATATATATATATATACACACACAGTGTGTCCGTAAAGTCATGGTGGGATTTTAAATAGCTATATTATTGCAACGAAACATGATAATGAGATGAAAAAAAGGCAAATTGAAGAACAACTCTAAAAGAATAACTTTATTTAACGTAGTTCGATATGGGCTCCTCTGGTAGCCCTGCAGACATCTAGGCGGTGATTCAACTCCAGCCACACACGCCCAAGAACATCAGGAGTGACGGATGCGATAGCTTCCGTGATTCGCTCGTGCAAGTGATGAATATCCCTAATGGGTACACTGTACACGCTTTGCTTGACGTAACCCCACAAATAAAAGTCCAAAGGTGTCAGGTCCGGAGAGCGTGGAGGCCATGGCTTCCATCCTCCTCTTCCTATCCATCTCTGTGGAAAATTTTCATTAAGGAATTCTCGAACAACGTTGGCATAGTGCGGAGGAGCACCATCTTGCTGAAAGATGACATTATTGTCAATAAATTGGGGTACTGCAAAATGTTCCAACATAGCGAGGTAGTTGTGTGACGTCACAGTGGGTTCCGCGAAGAAAAATGGGCCAATCACTCGATCTCGTGCTAGAGCACACCACACATTAACTTTCGGGCTATTACACTCATGTTCAACATAGGCATGTGGACAGCCTAGACTAACTACGAGATAAAGGTTAAGCTTAGCCTAGACTAACTACAAGATACAACTTTGAGAGTTGTTCTTAAATTTGGCATTGTTTCATCTCATTATCATGTTTCGTTGCAATAATATAGCTATTTAAAATCCCACCATGACTTTACGGACACACATCACCGCCTAGATGTCTGCAGGGCTACCAGAGGAGCCCATATCGAACTACGTTAAATAAAGTTATTCTTTTAGAGTTGTTCTTCAATTTGCCTTTTTTTCATCTCATTATCATGTTTCGTTGCAATAATATAGCTATTTAAAATCCCACCATGACTTTACGGACACACTGTATATATTCATCGTTCGTATTTCTTATACTATTATTATTTTTTATTTTTTTATTTTTTATCATATATATTCCATCGTTTATATAGGATTGTATATTTATTTTCTATATATTTCATGAAATTGATTTCAATAATTCCTCTAAATAAACAAAATGATGTAATGGTGTTTTATTTAATTCTTTTGGTTGTATATATAAACGATATAATTATTTAATTATATGTATACCAAATGGCTGGTTACGCCTTTTAAACCGACTGACGGATTTCTAAGCCAAATGTCAAGAATATATGCATTATTAAATAAATAGCGCTATCTGGCAACTCATCCCTAATAATGTACATCAGAACAAACCATTTACGCTTTCTAAGCGTAGAGGTCTGAAATTTTTATGATGGCTTATCTGTAGATTGAGGTAAAAGTTATGTAAATTTGGGAAGTTTGAACTGCATATTTTTGAAGTTATTGATATTCAAATCTCAAGGCGTGTTTTTTGGGCCACCCGATATATTGGTGTGTATATATGTAGTAATAATGTAAGTATGCATGTGTGCGTGTATAATATATGTTTCTGAGCATGCATTACGACTGTGAAATGTTTGAATTGAATAACATTTGCCATATCATTTGTCTGTTCTCTTATCAAATTGGTAACATTTTCTTACCTATACGTTACATGTGATTGTGGAATATCTAGATGTGACAGGGAAAAACTAAATATACAGCTGAAAAGCGCATGCCTTTATTGCTTAGAATCATCCATTTTCATTGAAACAACTTTCAAAAAATTTGAATTCGTAGGGTGGTGTAATTAAACATCAAAATTGCATGAAAAGTTTGTAAGTACTGTATTTCATCTCGAAATGACTCTCTTGATAAAGAAAAATTATTTTAACTAAAGTTAAATTAATAAGGTTTTTTATTTTTATTTAAATTATTTATTAAAAAATTCTTCTTTTATGTTAAATCTTTATTAGCATTTTCAATTCGTTCACAGTGAATTACGATTATCAGCGATAAGCATACTTAAACTTAAGCGTTTTTTCATATTCTTCAAATAATATTTTAGCTACTCAATTTCTTTAATAGCAATTATGTTAATGGGTAAGAAATAACAATAATGATAATAATAATTAAGCTGATAATTAGGAGACTACTTCATTAATAATTAATTAAATTAATAAAATTTTAACCTGTTCAATCTGAAATAGACTAGTTACTCACAAACTAAACGTAAAATGCAATTTGGCTTAAACGATATTTAATATTTTTCCTCCATATTTTTCATAAGATGTTTATCAAAACAAAAGTTCTCCTTGCTTTAAATTATTATTATTATTATTATTATTATATTATTATTATTATTTTTCACGTTTTTATTGTAATAACGTCAATCAGTATAAAAAAACGAAAAGATGAAACTATTATCCTCGTTGTGGTAGAGATTCTTTTTACTAACTACCTTGTGAGAAGATAATGATATACAGTACTCATTATCTGTTGTATTTTGTGGGACCTTACATGTCATCGTATAGGTCTATTAAGCTTTAGTTCTATTCTTTAACTATTAAAGAAATTTCAAAACTTTGATACTTGTAGGCATCAGACATACACACCTACATTCACCAACACACATACATTCTGGGATACATTTAATAATATGTCAGCAGAAGCCTGACGCATGAGAGATATGTTCCACGCATGCACAAACAAACCATCTCTTCATCTTTAAGGAGCCGGTCCGTAAACGCGCTGAAAACGATGTCGTGCGACCGGGAGGGGTACGTGCATGGATAAGACGCTGGAGGGTTGGCACGTGGGTTGAACGTACGTGGGTGGGCATGCGGGCGGGGTCGGATCTAGAAGCATATTTTAGGGGAGGGGGCCATGGCATGAGAGGGGACATCTTGACTCTGATGGGGGCATCAAGACCATGAAAATATGAACACTGGCAATATGGCAACCCATTTTGTCTCCTCAAATGCCAACATATTACTGTGATACTCCAGTACTGTACTTAAGCTCTGCAAGGTTACAATTTCGTAATTCGTACGGTACAGTTGCTTAAATTACAATGTGCAACATACAATGATTGAGTAGTTGGAATTAAATGTTAATTAACACTGAAGGACTTCACACAATATAAATGGAAGATAAATACACTTATTACACGAAAAGGCTCTAAATGTGTTTCAGAGTCAAGTAGTCGTGGATACGTAATGAAAGACTTGCATTCAAATAGGCCTATTACATTACCTTTGGAGAACATGAAGCCACTCAGGCCTATCGAGGTTATCCAAGTAATAAATGATCTAAAGCTATATTTTAAAGTCGTATGGCGAGACTTTTGGAATGAATTGACCCTTCTGGATCCGGGGTTTTGTTTATGACCCGGTTCTACTCCAATGTTCTTTGGTGAAGCTGCTTGTGCCTCTTCGTTTCCCGAAACCTGATCAGTTCCGTCGGACGTAAACTTTGAGGTCCTAACGAGGTTGAGGAATAGCTGTAGACGTATATGCCTTAAGTTTTGAACTTTAAGGATTATTTTAGTGATTTTTTTCCGACATAAGGTCCTTGTTTATGATCATGGGAAATGACATGGTGTTATAGGTTACTAATATATATATATATATATATATATATATATAATATATATATATATATATGTACTAGCGGAGCGACCCAGCGTTGCCGGGTAGATGTTGAACGCTATATATATATGTATGCCCGGTTAGGTCAACTGAATGCCCGGTTAGGTTAATTGAATGCCCAGTTAGGTTAATTGAATGCCCGATTAGATTAATTGAATACCCAAGTAGGTTAATTGAATGCCCGGTTAGGTTAATTGTACGCCCTTGACGATTGGTTGGGTTGAGTCGTGATATTTTCGTTAAAGCTAACGAAAATATCACGACTTAACCTAACCAATCGTCAAGGGCGTACAGTTGACCTAACCGGGCATTCAATTAACCTAACCGAGTATTTAATAACCAGGTGCACAACCTCGGGACATAATCAATATGTATGTGAAGTTTCATGTTTGTAACTGCTTTCATTTTGGACCTATGGCTGGAACAGACAGACAGACACACACACACACACACACACACACACACACACACACACACGCGCGCGCGCGCGCGCACAGATTACGGGTAGCAATATGAAGCTCAAGGTTTTCATGACTGCGTTCTTTTCTAGTTTTATTGACCAAATAATTGAACCGACAGTAACTGTGGGTTCAATTATTTGGTCAGTAAAACTATAGTCACGAAAATTTTAAGATTCAGAAAACTTCACACAATGTAAAGCTCAAAATTTTCACGGCTGCGTTCTTTTCTGTAGTTTAATTGCGGTGCTGGGGCCTTCGGGGCCCACTAATTTTAATTATTTAATTTATTAACACCCAGCTGCACAGCCTGGGGACCTAATCAATATGTGTGTGAAGTTTCATTGTTTGTAACTGCTTCCATTTTGAAGTTATGGCTGGAACAGACACACACACACACACACACACACACACACACACGCGTCCTTTTATTATTATTATTACTAGTACAGTTCCCGTCGCTTCGCTGACGGTTAGACAGGCTAAACTACAGAAAAGAACGCAGCCGTGAAAATTTTGAGCTTCACATTGTGTCAACATTTCTGAATCTGTTATCTCCCAAAACCTCCTCACCCCCATTCATGCAACTTGGGGGCTAACCCCCTCCCCCATTACCCCCACCCCTCCCCCATTACCCCCACCCCCACCCTTCCCCCATTACCCCCACCCCTCCCCCATTACCCCCACCCCCACCCTTCCCCCATTACTGCCCGGGATAAATTTCACAAACAGACAAACAGACAGTCTAAACTACAGAAAAGAACACAGTCATGAAAATCTTGAGCTTCACATTGCCGCCCGTAATACAATTTCTGAATTTTTTTTACAATTTCTGAATTTTTTCTCACAATTTTTTCTCACAATTTCTGAAAGTGTGACGGACAGACGGACAGACGGACAGCTCTCTTATTATATTATATAGATATAATATAATATAATAATCTATATATTATAATAAGAGAGCTGTCCGTCTGTCCGTCACACTTTCAGAAATTGTGAGAAAAAAATTCAGAAATTGTAAAAAAAATTCAGAAATTGTATTACGGGCGGCAATGTGAAGCTCAAGATTTTCATGACTGTGTTCTTTTCTGTAGTTTAGCAATGGGGGAAGGGTGGGGGTGGGGTAATGGGGGATGGGTGGGGTAATGGGTAGGGGTGGGGGTAATTGGCGAGGGGGTTAGCCCCCAAGTTGTATGAATGGGGGTGTGGAGGTTTTGGGAGATACCAGATTCAGAAATGTTGACACAATGTGAAGCTCAAAATTTTCACGGCTGGGTTCTTTTTCTGTAGTTTAGCCTGTCTAACCGTCAGCGAAGCGGCGGGAACTGTACTAGTAATAATAATAATGGATTATAGATATATATATAATAATAATAATAAATAAATAAACAAATAAATGAATGTAGGGTGACGGTTATAACAACTGAACAATTAAAGCTGCGGTGAAAATGGAGCAGAGTTGTAAATGAAAGATGAAATCGTTAAGTTTTGTTTATTTTTGCTGTCAATTCATTGGTATGCGTACTGGTGTGTTCCGGCAGCAGAAAAAGAGGACTCTCTCTCTCTCTCTCTCTTCTCTCTCTCTCTCTCTCTCTCTCTCTCTCTATATATATATATATATATATATATATATATATATATATATATATATTAGGGTGTCGCTTATTTGTATGGTAAGAATTGAACCATCAAGAAGTTTTGGTCTGACCCTCTATATATATATATATATATATATGATGTCCCAGAAGAGAGAAGACACTCTCTTTCATACTTTCTGCAGTAATATATACGGTCAGCAACTCTGGGTGAATTATAAAAAAGGTTCTGGCAGAACCCTAAATTTGCTGTACAACAGGTCTTTTAGACTCTTACATAAATTACCCCCGAGATGCTCAGCTTCGCAAATGTTTGCTACCCGCAATGGGATCAATCCCAGAATAGGCACCTGAAATCATTTTTAGGTGCTTAATCTGGGATTGAGGCAAAACACAGGTGCTTAATCTGGGATTGAGGAGAAAAAAATATAAACAGTTTTTAGAGATATAATTTCATTGTTTTTATCAATATTTGAAAAAATCAACTCTAACCTAACCTAACCTAACCTAATCTTTTGCTATATCTTCTGCTTTTTTGGTTAGTTTTGCTATTCTTACCAGTTTGATTTTTACCTGATTTTCACATTTAATATTTTATTAATAATATTATTCGATTTCTATTTCAGAAATAATTTTTCTTTATTCATTAAACCACTTTAAACCTTTTATAACTTTGCCTTTATTACATTTGTAATAAACTTTGTATAAACAATAAATTTTGTAATCATCAGTTTTTTTTTATTTAATGCCTTGCAAGGTGCCTATTCTGGGATTGAGGTTGAACGCAGGTTAGGGTGCATCAAATTTCCCATGATTTTTCAAAAAGTTTTATTTCAATCTGTCCCTATGATTACTGTGTTCCAATGCCTGAAATAGCACATTTGGTCAAATTTCAAAGATTTATGTCATCATCTAGGGGGTCCACATCATTGATGCAATATTTAGTATTGGAGTTAAACTGACCAAAAATTAAACATTTTATATCCCAGTTTCCGTGTTTGCAAAAGTATCAGAACCAGTAAAAATGTATTAAATAATCAAAACAGGGATACATTACATTGATTTCTACATTACATTCTGACATCTGACATTACATTCTGGTTTATACATTACATTATTGATACTATACATTATTGGTAATACAAGCAAGTCAAAGTCAAAAGAACACTACTTTAATAAAAAATGTTCAAGAACTGTAAATGAACATGAACATGAACAATTAGTTTAGTCTCTAGTTTTCCTCTTTCGAAGATTAGGAAGCTTCTTTCTGTCAGATTCAACAACTTGTAGAACATTTTGGTAATGTTCTGATCTGGCAGCCATGAGGAAATCAGAACTTAGCTTCACCCCACACTCAGTCTGATCATTTATGACATTAACTGCTGAGATGTGTTCTCTGGATGTTTGAAAGGAAGCTAATTCTGGCCAATTTTCGATATTATGAGTCAGGAAAGAACTGTCAAGTTCCAGAACAGAGAAAATGTACCATGAATCTCCGTTGATTAAGTCGCCAAGCTTTGTCGTGCTGGAAATGGAGTTTGGAAATTTGGGTTTCCCAAATCCCGTACCAAATTGATGTTGTGGTAAAGATGCTTGATCTTGTGCTGGCTTTACTGCTATAAGTTTCTCAGCCAGATAGCGGCATTCAGCTTCAGGGACTGCATCATTAAAGAGTGTGAGAGGTACCATCTCAGCAGTCAGGTACCATAGGTGATGCTTGAGAGCTTTTATCGCACTAGATGATATGCTGGGGCTGAGTTTTTCATATCTGAGGATGTCTTGGTAAAGACAGAGGTCATTCCATGGAGCCTCGACCGCGCTTGAACAGGTGATCCACCACCAGCTGTACAGAAGCAAACAAAGTTGACAAACTCACGCAGTTTGGGTCGTGCTTCCGTGGTAATGGTTCCAGAGGGAAGAGAGCTGATCTGCTCCTCCAGCAGCACCATCTTAATGGAGTAGAGAAGCTTGGCCATCCACCTAGCCTTGTGTACAGCACCAGGATGTTGAAATGAAAACTCTCTACTTGTCCCATCCAAGTATAGCAAATAAAGATCAGAAAATTCTTTGTAGTCATCACGTTGATGCTTCACAACAGACTGCACACATGAAATCGCTCTGGCCCTATAGTCATGGATTATGGTTTGTACATCATCTGAATAAGAGGTACCATCCAAAAAATTAAGTGCCTGATTATTGTTGTGCAGAACTGTGTCAAAATGCTTTCGGAACCAACAGAATATGGTAACTTCTGGTGACATTGGTGGTTCTATTTTCAGATCATTGAAGACTTGTGTAAGGATTACCTCGCCAATGTGATGCTGACAAACTGACCACAGTAAAGTTCAACCTATGTCCTGTTGCAGACTAACACATGCAGCACTCACATGACCAGTGTTACTAGTTGTTGTGTCAAAAGTCATGTTCACTACTGAGTCAACACAATTCCATTATCGGAGAAGCTCCATGGTGAGATTAGCAGTGATTTGACCAGCTGGCTGATCTGTATTTGGCTTGTAGGAAGGCACACCAAGAAGTTTGATGTCATAGGAATTGCCAACTGCTATGGTGAGCCTCTCTTCAGCTTTAGTTTGGTATGACAGAGTTGACATCAGTTTAGAATCCCAGTGAAGAGACAGGAACTGTGGTGGAACCCAGGACTCTTTGACCAATGATGCAAGCTCTTCACCAACCTTATGTCTTGCTCTGTCGGCAGTAGAATATGAGTGTGAAACTTTTTTTGTCACCTGATTCCTCAATGATGGCTTTGGTAAATGCTGCTTATTGGGCCGGTGTGATCTTCATGCATGTAGACAGGGAAACCATCCTATGGGATTTGAGTATGTCATGACTTATAAAAGCAGTTGTTCCTAAACAAGTTGCTTGGTGAGATTTTTGTGTTTTTGGTTTGTAATCCTCTATATTGCCTCTTTATCCTCAACATCACTGTTGCTTTCCTCACTGTGCTCAATCTGAACTTTGCTTGTAGATATTGTGCTTCTTTATGAGCTTTAAGCTGTTGTTCTGCTTGCATCATTTCCTTTTCCTGCTTTCTTTGGACTTTTGATGCGAGCTTTTTGTCATGGCTTCCAAATGATGCGACTCTGTCTGATTTCATTGACTGCAAGAACTCCAGATCTTCAGGATCTTTTATGAGTTGCTCAGCATTCCTTGGCCACAACTGAAATGTTTCTTGTAACTCCTTTTCAATCCCCTTAAGCTTCGCAACTGCACCAGGCGAAGAACGCCGATCCACTGGAAGTTCCCTAAGTTTTGCATTTTTTGCGGATAGTGCTATAATTTTTTCAACAGCTTTCCTCTCAGTAATCATGGCAGTGTTGCCTTTCTGATAAAATGGAGTAATTTTTGCAAGACAAATTTAGCATTGTTCCATTTTGTATGGTTAAACAGTAGACCTTCTTGCTGATGAAACATGTAGCATTGCAACACTTGCTCACATGTTGGCAGCCTAGATCCTGTTATCTCTGCATCTGCATCACTGATTCCAGCACCAAGACCATAAATGGCAGCAGTTTGACGAGTTTTAACAGCATATTTATCATTTGTGCTATCTGAACTGGCCATAATGCACGACAGGTGTAAAGAGAGAACACAAAATTCATTAACATAAACACTTGCACATAAACATTTAACATAAACACACAAAAATCACATTTATCATAAATACTTGCATATCAGATTATACATTGCAGTTCCTTTTAGAATATTCTATAACTTTCCACCACTTCCTAGCACTTTGTAGAGGTTTCTATCACTTTATAGAAGTTTCTATCACTTTTTAGAAGTATATATGACCTTTAGAAATATCACTTACATGTTCTTGGGCTGATTTTTGTAGTGAACAAAATTTTTAAACTTCTACTATTTGGATCTCAAATCACAGAATGACTGTGGGGTTGGTGTGCATATAGGAAGTCTGTGTGGACCCCATAAATGGCATTCAAATCCAAAAATAATTCACATAGTAGGTTTTCTTAACCATTGGAACATTTCTAACTTAGGGACAAAGTGCAACTATGTCATTGGTGATTTTGATGCACCCTAACGCAGGTGCTTCATCTGGGATTGAGGTACATCAGGTGCCTATTCTGGGATTGACCCCCGCAATGTCCCGAGCTTCCCGGAGGTAACAAGACGTACTCAATACAGTCTAATGCAAAGAATTAAAAAATCAACCAACCCGATCATCCAAGCTATCCATGAGTCCTGCCTGCCATTTCTCCTCTAAACTATGGAATTCTTGGTAAGAAAACGTCTGTCTGTAGCTCCACTTAACTTCGACATTACAGTATTATTTCTAATCAATTGTATGTATTTCTATCCTTAGTATATGAACTGTCATTGTATTAATAATATTTGTCATATGGACTATAGTCTGCCAATAAACATTTTCATTTTCATTTTCATATATATATATATATATATATATATATATATATATATATATGGGATGAATGTCACAATTAAGCACGTGAAAGGAATGAATGATGCAAACGCACAAGGAAACGAAAAATGATTCCAAGCTCTTTCGTGTATTCAGAAGTACACCTCGTCAGGGAATGAAGGGAAAAGGCGAGATGACAAAAATATATACATATGTACAACGGGACAGATAAATAAAAAGATTTGCACCTGATTAACAAGAGTTAATTAGAGGCAAAAGGTATTTTAACAGGATATTGTCAATTTTATACATTCCCGCACTGTTATTGAAATTATTTTTAAAATGGATAAATGCACATTCTACAATATTCCTTTCAATTATATCTGTGTTTTTAACAACCGCTTTAGAACTATTCCACTTGATACTATGATTACATCTATACATATGGTTAAACAAGGCATACACACACGAAAGGCCTTGGAATCATTTATCTTTTTCCTTGTGGAATTGCATTATTTATATATATATATATATATATATATATATATATATATGTGTGTGTGTGTGTGTGTGTGTGTGTGTGTACACACACAAAGTTGTCGGCAATAATTACATTGTGAATATCTGTGATGTCATCGCCTGGCTTCCCGCTCAGTGGGAACCCATAAAAGGCCCGCTAGCGCCTACATAATGGAAAACTATTTTTCCTTCTGGCTGATAGTGGAGTTCTGACTTATCGTTTGTGTGTGTGTGTGTGTGTGTGCGTGTTTTCAGGGTCGTTATCGCTCCCTCAGGCCAGTCATGTTCAGTTCGATGTCTGCAATGATTGCGCGAAACCTTTCCTCTGTTAATCGTCTTATTCATTGTACTATTAATTGGTACCAAGAAGGTGAAAAGACAAGGAAAACCTCAACTCAGGAGAATTCCTTTATTTGACAACGTTTTCTGTGTTCAGCGCACACTGAGGAAGAAAATGTCTGCAACTAAATTTAGTGAAATAAAAGTCATTTACCGTTGTCATTAATAATAATAATAATAATAATAATAATAATAATAATAATTTCTGCGGAGCAGAAATTATTAACAATACATACAAAAAGGATTGCCGCTTAGTACGAAAGAGAAGTGTGACGTCATGAATAGCAGTACGGCAACCAATTTCCTAGCAACGACTGAGCTTCAATTTTTCCCATAGTTTCTATTCCATTTGTTATCTATTATATATTTCCGCCTGTCTGTTTGTTTGTCTGTCTGTCCTTTATGCAAGCGCAAACCGTTTGACCTAGAGCTACCAAATTTGGCACGGGAACCTCTTATGGGCTGAAGAACGTCAACACAGAGTTGGTCAGCCTGTCTGTTTGTCTGTTTGTCTGTTAATTTCAAGTTTGTGAAATTTATCTCGGGCAGTAATGGGGGGAGGGTGGGGGTGGGGGTAAGTGGGGGAGAGGGGTGGGGGTAATGGGGAGGGGTGGGGGTAACGAGGGAGGGGTGGGAGTAATGGGGAGGGGTGGGGGTAATGGGGAGGGGGTAGGAGTAATGGGGGAGGGGGTTAGCCCACAAGTTGCATAAAGGGGGGTGAGGGGATTTTGGGGGATATCTTATATATAATTTGGCCTGTCTGTTTGTTGTCTGAGCCTGTCTGTTTGTATGTTCGTGAAATTTATCCCGAGCAACGCCGGGTACCTCACCTAGTATTGTATATGGCAATACAGTGAGTCATCCCTATACGAATATACAGTATAAGTAACTTCGGTTCAAGATTTTTCTTAGTCTTAATTAGACGCCGATTCAGGTTGAAGGTGTTTGATGAGTACCTCTCGCATTCACGACTCATCGTAGGATACCATCTCCTTTATATTTCTCCAAGGATATCGGAGGTCATCAAAGTCAAGGCAGTGTGCATAACTGCGCTAATTAATCGAGGTATGTAACGTGTAAGGTACATTTCAAACGGTATTTTTTGCTATACCTTCTTACCTGAGGATAGAGCAGATAAGTATTTGTATTGTGATTTGTGCAGTAAATTGGGTTATGTAATATATATATATATATATATATATATATATATATATATATATATATATATATATGGGATTGAACTCAGAATGGTCCCCCTGAGGTTTTTTTTATGATACACACAGACCGGAAGCCCGGAAATTTGTACGCCAACATTTGTACGCCAGAACATTTATACGACTGGAAATTTATACGCCAAGCATTTGTACGACGGTAATTTATACGTTATACGCAAGAAATTCATAATCAGTCAATAAAATTGAATTTGAAACTAGGTAAGTTAAAATACAAATTATCACAAATTATGAAATTGCATATTACAACAAATTCATAATTGAAACTAGATTTCAGCTTATCAATTTAAGAGAAAATGTAACTAGCGATATACAGAACGAATGTCATTTAAAAAATCGGAGAACAAATCTTGCGAGTTTTTTCTCATTAATCTCCAGACCTAACCTAACCACCTGTACCTATTCAATAACCATTTACCTACCTGTTAATCCTTTAATGCGCTGTGATACATGATAAAATTTAAAATTCTTCAAACTGAAATTATTTTCAAAATATTTAAATAGTTTACTTTTATTTTTTTTTTTTTTTTCACCTGTGCTTATGTTTTTATAAAAAAATGAAGTCACGGTTATTATCATGGGTAGATCGCATACTTAAGTCAAAAAAGTCCGGTAGAGCGCATACCTAAATTACCGTCGTACAAATGTTGACGTACAAATTTCAGCACACGCACAGACCGTGCATCTATTTAATTTTCCCAGAAGAGTTCCTTGTTCCATGCACGGTCTGTGTGTATCATATACTATATATAATTATATATACCTATATGGGATGAACTTCATACTTAAACACGTGAAATGAATGAATGCTGCAAACCCACAAAGAAAAAGAAAATGATTCCATAGTATTTCGTGTATTCAACAGCACACCTCGTCCGTCCGAATTGTTCATTTTGACAAAGGTCAAGCTTGTTGAGTCACTTTAGACCGACACCTTAGCGTGGAATCCGAACCACGACCCACCATGGGTGGTGAGAAATTACAAAGTCCTTGCCTCCACTCAATCTCACGACCTCCCGATCAGCAACCCAGCGTCTTAACCACTAGGCCACCCAAGATACTCATTTATCTACCAACCTATTTTTTTCTGAAAGGATGAACAGGGGTAAGCGGCGTGCCGTCTACTTTCACCGGGAATCGAACCCGGGGCGGGTGGATTTGTATTGAGTATTGAGTGAGTGAATTAACCACTACATTAGTTAGTTAATTAGAAAATGTTCTCAAATCATTTTTCACTATAACACTTTCTGATGGAAAGTATTAAAGAAGTACACATACTTATAAAAATCCGATAAAAAAAATTTCTATCACGCGTAGATTTCGAATTACACCCTTGATTAAATAATAGGTTATTTTTACTGCTTTGAGTAATTGGCTATCTGCTTGCTGATATGTGCTGCATACCGTCATCTCAACAATGGAACACTGCTACCAAGGCAGATATAACCCCGCAAATCGCGATCATGGGTGACTTCTGTTGGTTCCTGCAGAGAGAGAACCGCACATCTTACAAGAGGAAATCACGTAGCACACGATACTTTTCAGTTAGGAAATCTAACTAAACTCTGTCTGTACTGACTATTTCATGATCTTTTTATCATTTATTAATTGTATTTTGAAATGTAATCCACTTTGTATGTATTCTAAAGAATTGTGTTCCATTTTATGGGAAATAAAAACAATCGTAAGTTTATAGAAAACTGCTTATATCTGAAAACTTTTTCAGTGTCATAACTAAAAATCTAGACATGATAGAAAATTTTGAGTATTACCATTGAAATCAGCATGTCCAAATTAACTAAGTGAAAACTCTTTTGTGTCAATTAAAGACAAAAAGTTGAAAATTGTTGTCTATCGTTATTATTAGAAATACGTAAGTGACAATGAAAACTTTAGCTAAAACTAACGCTATAAGTCGTTAGCTAATCTTTCCTAAATCCTATACAAAAGATTTTGAACAGAAATTTTAATCCAGAGTTTAGTATTTAACTTGAGCCCAAGAGGCTCTTAATTACAATTCACGGAATTTGACTCGGGCTTTGGATGGGCGTATTACACTTTAAAATATAGATTAGAATTTTTTCTAAATGTTGAAGAGAAATGTTTCATTCGATTCTGTGCTGTCTTGCAAAGTTCTAATAGTGGTCTTTGCGAATGTAGGTTCAGTATATTTAGACTAGGCTGGGTTGGGATAGGTTAAGTTACTCTAGGTTAGGTTAGGTAAATTTGGTTAAATAAGTCAAATCAAATTTGGTTAGGTTAGGTTAAAAGGTGCTGTAAATGATTTTAGGTTTCATCGTCCTTTTTAGTGCAGGTCACCAAATTTTTATGAAGAAAGTTCTTATTCGAGAAAAATTTTGAAAATTTTGTCCGTTGGTCAAACGTTTTGTCCTTTAAAAGCGTGACATAAACAAAATAGAACTTCATAATGCCGACGTTCGACCTTATGCAAATATACATTTTCCGGGAGGAGAGTGTAGACACGAATCGACCAGGAAAGTACTCCCAGATGGGGGGGGAGGGGCAGTGGCGTAGCTAGAAATTTAGGAGCCCCTGTTCAAGAGAAAGTGCGAGGCCCTCGCCTCACCAATTATTCAGTTTCCTAAAAACAATCAATTAATCGTGTTGACGATTTTCACATGCGAGTGGTAAGCAGAGTTTGCTGCTGCTCCCTTCACCACTTCTCGCCATCTCTTTCTGTCCTTAGATTCCTGCTGCGCCTGATTCATGCTTCTTAACATGCTTAAAACAGCTTTCCTTTAAATTAGAAAAAAAAAAACCATGCTGCATGTCTTCTATTATATGTTCATATAATGCAAAATTCAAAAATTTAAAGATCACATATTTTAAAATTTTTAATCACCCATTTTTCAGTGTACGTATATAAATTTACAAGCAACGTACATGTACAAACTAATACACTTATTTAAAATATCTTCGAGCTTTGCTATTTGCAAATTCTTTCAATATTTTGTTTCGGTCTAATTCTGAGAAACGGTCTCTTTCAATTGTCAGAATACCCAAGTCAGACAAACGGTTCTGAGCCATTGAGGATCGAAGAGAGTTTTTAATTAACTTCATCTTTGAGAAACTTCTTTCACTGCTGGCAACAGTAACAGGAAGCGTAAGAAAAATGCAACAAGCAGTAACCAAATCCGGAAAACATACATTCAGTTCCAGCTTCATCAGTGTGTTTAGAATGTTATTGGGGTTATTAGCTTTCCTGATAAAAGTTTCTGCTCAGGCTTTGAATGCAACAATCTGTTGAGATAGATCAGAAGATACGTCGGAAGTGCACCTTTTGGTGAAATTTGCTACTCGAATTTGTAAATCATATTCTGGAAGTCTTAAAAGCTCATCCGGAAAAAGAAATGAGAACACATCAACCACATCTTGAAGTGAGTTGAACCGTGTTTTTAGCTGGCCAAGGCAAGTTTCCACCACAGGCAGAAAAACGTGGACTCAAAATCGGTCACGATGATTTTCCAGACGAGAATCACTTGCTAATTCATCAAAGAACTGTTTCTTTGTCCGAATTCTGTTATTCCTGAATGAGGCTTCAATACCCCACTTTTTCCCCATGTTGTCAGCTGATTGGCAAATGGCATCGAAATCATTTCTGAGTGCTGAAATAACGCCAATAGCTTCATTAAGAAGCATTACTGATACAGAGAGGTCAGCTGATTTTGACTGCAATTGCTTAGAGACAGCATAAACAGGACGCAATATTTTCTCCCACATCAAAAGTGCAACCAAAAAGTTCATGTTTGTGATTTTGTCAGTCAATTGGCCAACACTTCGGCGAACGTCAGCATTTTGGGGAGTAAGTTTCAGATGAGCTAGAGTTTTTAGTATGGCGGGAAATTGTTCTAAAAGCGCTGACACCGACTCGTACCGGCTTTCCCACCTTGTTGAACTCAGATGTTTCAGCGTGTGGATTTTAGATTCTGGTCCGAAAGTTTTCAACAGAGTCCAGTTTGGTGCACTATACCTGAAGAACTTGTAAACTTCTTCTATAATGGCAAAAAATGCAACCAATTCATTACAACATTGGGCTGCGTCACGAAGAACAAGATTTAATTGATGGCAAACACAGTGTACATACACAGCGTTTGGTAAACATTCCTTGATTAGCTGTTGAACACCAGAATATACACCGCTCATAACAGAGGCGCCATCATATCCTTGGCCCCAACATTTCGATATGTCTAATCCAGCTTCTTCAATGTTGGCCATGATCATTTTGGTGATTCTTTCAGCTGATTGATCTTTTTCAGGCATAAATCCAAGAAAAGTTTCTCTTACTGAAGCTGTGTTTGTTTCAGTATAAAAAAAAACATAGCGGTAATAAATGCTGAACTGTTCCACTTTTGAAATGTCTTTGGTGTTGTCACCAATAACGGAGAAAAACGGTGCTGACTGAATTTCCTGCATCATATGTTGACGAAGGCAATTCCCCAAAAGAGATATAGTTCGTTCTGAATTGTGGAACTCAAATAGCGAACTGATCCCTTTGGCTTTGCTAAGAGTTCCTTCATCATAGGATCATACTTTGAAAGTAGTTGAACTAGTGACAGAAAATTCTCAGAACCCAGCAGACCAACTTCTTCACGGTGGCCTCTAAATGACAAATTCTCTGAAGCAAGTGTGAAGACAATATCTACAAGTCGCTCTAAAACTTTATACCAAAAGTTTGCTTCTTTGTCAATTCGGTTTCTCTGATCTGTGTAAACCTTTTCAGCTACGACTGAAAAATGATGAACAGATGAATCTTGATGGCCCTTAATTTTTTGTGTCATGTGAACCCAGCCTCTGACACCATGTACCCACTCGGAGCGGAAATTTGGTGAATGGCGGTCAGCAAATAACCAGCATGAATGGCAGTACACACAGTTCAATGTTGGTGAATAAGTGAGCCATTTCAGCTTTACTTTAGTTCCGACCGGTGTGGTTGTGAAATACCTGGTAGTGGAAAATTTTCGCCCGTTATTTTCAACAGGAAATGACACCTGGTCTTCATTTGGCTGGCATGGACCATGTTTCGCGAGCAAATCTTTCAAATTTTTGTCATTGATTTGTTCAGAATACAACCCTCTATCAGATGGAAATGGGCTACTGTGACAGAAAACTGAGCTAGGCCTACTATCCTTCGGTAAAGTATCAGTTTTTTCAGCGCATGATGAGGCAATTTCAGGAGCATTCTGCACATTGTTTTTCGTGGTTGATGAAGTAATGGTGCAATTATCGGTATTTTTGTTTTGTTCAGGCTCTTTGTTGGTGTCAGTTGAAGTAGTAGCATGAGAAAGTTGACGGTGATCAGCAGTTGAAGTTTGAAAAAATGTTGTCAATTTAGGCAGATTTTCCTTTGAAGCTTTCACTTTTTTGCTCCTTTCAACCCGTTTTGCGTGACCTGATAAATACGTTCTCTTCATGTCTTCTTGAACCTTTTGAGCAAGAATTAATGTAATATGTTAGTGTGACATTGTGGGCACGTAGAATAATAAAAGGCTGAAAATATCTGCTATTACCACGCTAGAAACGTGATTGTTGACTAAGGATAGTTTAATTAAACGTAGAAAGTTAATTTAGGTTGGTAATAAGCTGTTGATGACTTTATAATTTTGGACTGCCAATTTGTTTAATTATATACGTAAGTTGTTTTACTATATCAGTAGCTTTTTACTAAGGGTTCAGAAGTGTGCGCCTTCATTGACTACAACCATGTTTTTATTATAAGAGTTTTGATTATAACCGTTTTCCACTGTAGTAATAAAAAATTAAGAATTAGATTAAGGCAGAAAATAACAGAAAAAATTATACAACAAACTTACCAGTCATGTAAAGAAATAACACCAACAATTTGGAGCTCGTTTCCAGAAACAACTGACCAAAAAAGTACATAAAGTACACAGTTTTCAGTTTGTTACAAGTATTGAACTGAGCTGTAAAACAAAATGAAAAAAATAAAGAATGCTTATCACTAAAAAAGACATAGTAATAGAAAACTAAGGATTAGATTAAAGCAGAAAAGAACTGAAGAAATTATAAAACAAACTTACCAGTAACGTAAAGAAATAACACCAACAGTTTGGAGCTCGTTGCCCAAAAAAAACTGATCAAAAAGTACACAGTTTCCAGTTTGTTACAAGAAAATACCGAACAAAGCTGTAAAACAAAGAGAACAAGAGAAATAATTAAAGAAAGCTTATCACTAAAAAGAAACATAATAAAAAATAAAAATTAGATTAAGGTAGAGAAAAAAAACAGAAAAAATTATAAAATTAACTTACCTGTAACGTAAAGAAATAAAAAACTGTCTTGACTTTTTTTTCGTAAAAACTTTAACTCAAAACGTTTCAGCTTCTTAAAAACTCAACGCAACAGCCACCAAGTTAGAACATGAAAATAACGCGGATAAATTTTTTATGGCTGCGCTGCTTACACAAAGAAATACAATATTGACGCATTCATTTTTATAAATTTTATCTAAGTTCTGAAAAAGTAAGTTTTGTAATTATTTACAAAAAAAATAAATAAATAGAAATAAAAAATATGTAGAATTTTTGTAGGTACAAATTTTCAAAGAGAAGGCATGAACAAATTTTTTTTTCAGTTCGGTAGGGGGCCCTTGGATGCTGGGGCCCTTGTTCAATGAATCGCCTGAACCAACGGTAGCTACGCCACTTGGGAGGGGGGTGGGAGTCATTAGGCAGGAGACAGGGCTTGCTGGAACCCTCAGTTCCCCCGTCACTGTCCTTCTTAGCTGATCTTTTTCCGTGTCTCATCTACCCTGTGAGCAGTCCCACATGCTCTCAAACACACACTTCTTCCTCTATTCCTCACTACACATACATACATCTTACACCCTACGTAATCTTTCCAAAATTAAAAAAAAGCCTCGTTTTTAAGGAGCTGGACTTCAGCTCTTTCCTTCTCCTTCTATGGGTGGAGCATTTTTGCAGGCGCTCACCCTTGGCCCCTCATTCCTGAATAAAAGAAATGGATTTTAAATTTCAAACTATTTTCAGATTTTCAATGAAAAACCACTGACCTAACGTAACCAGACTAACCTAACCTAACTAGCTCTAACGTAGCCGAACGTAACCTAACAGAGTATAATGTAACCTAACCTAGCCTAAGTGAACCTAACCTGACCTAATTTAAACTATTTAGTATCGACATTATGCAGATCGACTTTGTTCCGCTACCCTTAAATCTCATATATTGTTATTTTCATTTCATTTCTAGATGAAAGTGTTGGTTTGTTTTATGCTGGTTCTGGCAGCGACCGTTCATTGTCGTCCGCACTTTGAAGTTAAGGGAGTGGATAAATTGCGAGACCCACCTGAACCTCCGGAACCACCTGAACCTCCAAACCCACTTGAACCTCCGGAATCACCTGAACCTCTGGAACCACCTGAACCTCCAAACCTACCTGAACCTTCGGAACCAAATGAACCTTCAAACCCACTTGAACCTCCGGAATCACCTGAACCTCTGGAACCACCTGAACCTCCAAACCTACCTGAACCTTCGGAACCAAATGAACCTTCAAACCCACTTGAACCTCCGGAATCACCTGAACTTCCGGAACCACCTGAAACCCCTAGACCTGATCCTCCTAGATCACCTAGGTTTCCCAGAGCTGAACCTCCAAGACCACCGAGGCCTCCCAGACCTGAACCTCCTAGACCACCTAGGCCTCCCAGACCTGAACCTCCTAGACCACCTAGGCCTCCCAGACCTGAACCTCCTAGACCACCCAGGCCTCCCAGACCTGAACCTCCTAGACCACCTAGGCCTCCCAGACCTGAACCTCCTAGACCACCCAGGCCTCCCAGACCTGAACCTCCTAGACCACCTAGGCCTCCCAGACCTGAACCTCCTAGACCACCTCGGCTTCCAAGATCTGAAACTTCTTGACCACCTAAGCCTCCCAGACACGATTCTCCCTAACCAGATTTGTTTCCTGAAATCGGAGCTGTACTGAACATTCGACACTACTTGAATAATATACAACGCTTGGGCCACTTAGAAGCTTTCAATGTCCCTTCATTTACAGAATAATCTTATATTTTGAATCACTAAAAATAGCTAATAAAACCATGCTTGATATTATGTGAACGTTAAGTAAGTAAAGTAATAAAAGAGAGCATTCCTTGTTTTTATTTGACATTCTAATAATTTATTAAATTAAGATAAAGGAAAACGAATTGTACAAGATTATGAAAACTGGAAAACCAACTAAGCGATGCAGGATTCCCGTTCGAAGTCCAAAATACAACACAATAAGAGATGTAATGGCCAGGAATTGGGTGGTGCTTCTTCATACTTAAGGAAGTACTCCTGATCAAGTAAAACAATTTTGTTGAAGAAGTCTTTCATTCATATTGTAGGGTAGTATATAAGCGTTTCAAACATGACGTTAAGTGAGAACGAGAAGTGGTTTTATAACATATGGTAAATCTACTTAACCCATAAACCCTACGGGGTTACTGGTGTACCACAGTACCCCGGGTATTGCTGACGTAACTTTTATATTGGGTAGAGATTAAAGGTTAAAAAAAAGATTCGAAAAATCAAGGAAGGAATAAAACTGAAAAGTACGACGAAATATTGCGCGCATTTTATATATACAGTATATATATATATATATATATATATATATAAGTTCTGAAACGGACAAGTTATGTGCCTTGAAAAGTGGACGCTCAATTCTGTCAGTTGAGGTTTAAGGTTTGGTTTTTGGCTAAAAATATAATAGTTACCCATTTTTCTTTGATGTATTCAATCTGACGTGAAGGCAGCGAGTCTTTTGCTTATATTGAGGTTCTAAATGTAGCTGGGCTAGGCTGCTTTAAACCTTAGATCCTGTCCAAAAGCTGGATCCTATCTGCTTTGCAGATAGCTGGTGAGGGAAGCTATGTTTTTGGGACCTCTTTGCGAGTGACCCGTTGCCCACGTCGGGCTAGCATCATGAAAAAGAAAAAAACTATACTATAGTATTTGTTATTTACCATTACTTATTCGGACTATAGTGGATTTAATTTTCCTAGAAGAGTTCCTTGTTCCATGCACGGTCTGTGTGTATCATATATATATATATATATATATATATATACACACACACATATACAGTAAAACTTCTCAATAACGACACTCCACAATAACGAAAACTCTCTTTACCGAACACCTTGGACATTTCGAAAAACCTCCTTTTATCGAAAACACGCTTTGTTACAGGGTGTTTTCGCTAACTCAGCCTGAGCTGCACGTTTTCGTCTCTACCGCCATTTCCCTGGTGAAGAAAGTAAGCGGCATGCTGAGTGGCTGATGCCTAAAAGTTGATACGCTAGAATGTTTCCCTCTTACGGAGAAATACTTGTAAATACAGTACTTAAAATACATTTAAGTAATGCATTTAATATACTGTACAGTATATGTATATATACAGCACTATATGAAGTATGTATAAATAACTAATGAGGGTCTAAATAGGTCATTAAAAAATACACTACAATATCGTCAAAGGAAACCTCTTCACAACGAACAACCTCTCTCCAACGACAGCCATTTTGCTTGTATATTTCGTTAGAGAGAAATTTTATTTTATATATATATATTGAATTGAATTGAATTGAATAACCTTTATTAATTAATAATAAAATAAATATAGTGGTCTTACAATTCACAATGACATAAATAATTGTGAAGCTGGACTATTTATTTTTATTTAATTTGGCCCCTAAACTGTAGGCTTTACTGGGCTCTTATTAAAAATAAAACATGGTTATTATTAATAATACATAAATCATGAATAAGTATTATTAATTAAGGTATGTATTAACCTCAAATTATCATTATCCATATAACAAATGTAAAGTCATTATTGAAATTATTATACCAATACCATACAAAGAAATTAGTATTATACACGAGAGATAAGAACTGAACAATCACGAGTCATGTGTCTTTTATCCAAGATTACAAACGAGAAATGAATAAACAATATTAACGTAAGTAGTATGCTCGCAGAAAGGTCGAGTGAATTGCAATGCAACATTGCAACATTACATGCAACATGATGAAATTGTTTTTAAACCTCCCCCTCAAATTGGGGTAGTGGGGTAACCTAACTTGGCTGCTCAGGCCCACAAATATATATATATATATATATATATATATATGGCTATGTATGCATGTATAGAAAAGCTTTATATATATATATATATAATATGAGTTGTATGTATGTGAACTCCAAGGGGTAACCTAACCTGGATGCTCAGGGCCACCCAAAAAAAAAAAAAATATATATATATACAGTATATATATATATATATATATATATATATATATATATATATATGAAATGTATGTATGTAGGTGTGTCTGTATGTAAATTTGGGTAGCCTAGCCTAAAATAAAACACAAGAAGGAGGAGAGAGGTCATTTTACTGCGGCGTCTCGAAGCATTTTGAATTCTTCACGAGACTTCCTGGGGGTCTTTAGCATCACAGACAGTTGGCTTAGAAGGCGTATGGCGTAATCGCCTTAGTTTAGTGACCTATATATACATATATTGGCCAACTGGACCGCCACCACCACTAACAACAAATTCTAAAAGTAAAATGTGTCTTTCCTTGTTGACTTCAGCGAAACAGCTAGAGAATACAACCAGTCGTCTTAGACACACATACACACACTGTATCGTTTATATATTATATATATATATATATATATATATATATTATATATATATATATATATTAGGGTGATTCAAATATGGGGTAAAAAATTTTTTTATATATATTTTAATGTGTTCAACCCTTTAAATGGTTCATTTCAGCATAAAACCAACTATCCTAAAATATTTCAGCAAATTTTTAATTTTTAGGGGTTGCTACCAGCAATTAAAAATTGACAGAACGACTCAAATTGTCAAATTTTTCCACACCACCCAGGGGGTCAATTTTTTTTTGATGTGGAAAGCTCCCCCCTAGGTCCTACCATAACCACAAGCATGCATAATTAAACTAGCATGATATTTGAGACATTAGCTGTCCTTACTTCATCAATGTTTCTTTCTTTCTATCAGGGTAAACAGCCCTGTAGTTTTTCACTACTTGTAGCAAGAATTGTTTTTGATCTTCATCATGTGTTAGTATTTTATTATATTCATCCATTAAATTTACTCCTCTTTCCGCTATATCATTCACGACTTTCCACTGTTTGATAGATTTCTTAGCGGAGTTATACTCTTCATCATTATGCCATTCTTTAGCATGTTTGAGTAAAAATTTTGAACTAAATTCTGTTATTGTAAAGAATCTTTGAGTATTTGATGACAAAATCTTCTAATTTCTTCGTTGGAATAAGTGCAGGATATAGAAAAGCCCGTTTTGCAGGAAGAGTTTCTGTTGTATTTTGCAAGGCCTTTACAATTTTGTTTTTCGTTTCAGTAGGCACTTCATCATCATAAAAGGCCAAGGCTACCAGTTCTGATAGGTACCAGAGGTGACCTAACAGTTTTTTAATAGCAACAAATGCAATTGTGTCATTTATTTGTTTGTAGACTACAAGATTCTGTAATAATTCCAGAGCAAGACGAGGAGCGCAAGATGGCACAGGAGCTGTAAACCATGCCTTTACATATAACCGAGTAGCAAGTACGCAGATGTCTTTTAGTCCTTTTTTGTCTTTTACTGAAATTTTGAACTGAGATTTGAACATAAAAATTTTTAATGAATATGTAATTTTGGCCATCCACCTAGCCCGATGAAGTCCCACTGGATATTTAAATTTGATTCCACCTTTTGGTTCACCTCCCAAAAAAATAATTGTTAACTGCAATAGTTGTAGGTAATCGTCTCTTGGTTGGAATGTATCTAGTTGATTTGTTGCAAATATAATTATGTCATCTTTGATGTCATGAATATTTTCATAGATATCTGGATCTGATAATGCTGTTTCGTACTCCTCCTTATTAATGCTTGACCATTTTTCTCTGAACTTCTTAAAAAGGACTATATCTGGGCCAGAAGATGGTGATAAAGACTTTGAAACAACAGCTTCCAGCATAATTTCAAATATATGGTGTCGACATGCCAGCCACAATAAATCGTTGTCGAATTTTTGTTCTAGAAGAATAGCTGCACCATTTCTAGGACCAGTATTGGCTGCCGTTGTATTGAAACGCATGCATTTTATTTGTTCGCAGATGTCCTATTCAAGCGATGTCTGATTGTTTGCATTAAAAAGAGACGCATTTCTGTCACTCAATTTTGCAACATCAAGACTTCCTAATAATTTATCATCAAACAATTTTCTACGTTTGCCAACCTTACTTTTCCATGTTGAAGGTTGTGCAGCACAGAAACCAGATTCATCACTTTTACTCTCTTCTGATTCTGATGATGTACTGGTGAGTATGACAGCCTCTTCATTCTTCTTTCTTTTGATCTCGTCTTCTGCTTTCCTCTTTTCATAACGTTGTTGCTTTTCTGCTGCTCTTTGCTCTTTTTTAGCAACAGCCTTATCAATGGTACCCATTTTTCCATGACGTCCTTTCTCACGTTGCATTTTCAAGAATTTCTTATCATCTTCTATTTTTATAAGCTGCATAGCATTCTCATGAGCAATGTCAAATAAGTTTTCCAGTTTATCTTTCCATTTTTCTTCTTTCTTATTTAAATTTTGTGATCTTTTCAATTTGTTTGCTTTGTTTTTCTTAAGCAGCTGTCATTCCTTCAGTATTCCTTGAATTTTATCTACTACATGTATTCTTTGTTTTGCTGGTATTCCTGCTTTTTTCCAAACTGCTAGCACATCATCTGCAGTAGAGCAGCATGATTCTCTAATGTCTTGCTTTTTAATATTTCTGTAGTGCATGAAGAGGGCCATCATTTCCTTCTCTGATGGTAATACGGATGTTTTTAGTACTGCAGAGGGCTGCCCAATTAGCCATACTTCAGTTTCTTTTCTTGTAGAACTTCTCCCAAATGAGCAACTGGGTGATGGTGAGTTAGGCCTAGCTTCCATAATCGATTAATTGGTATCAAAATTACGAGTTCCAAGCAACAATTAAAAGCAAGCTAGTATATAAACCATTAATTAAAAATTCTGAAATATAAACAATTAAACAAAATCTGAGCAACTGGGTGATGGTGAGTTAGGCCTAGCTTCCATAATCGATTAATTGGTATCAAAATTACGAGTTCCAAGCAACAATTAAAAGCAAGCTAGTATATAAACCATTAATTAAAAATTCTGAAATATAAACAATTAAACATAAAATCATAACTTGTAAAAACAAACAAATTGAAAGAGGGAAACTTTGACGTTTGGTAGCACATAGTAAATTTTATTTAAAATTCACCAAATTTGGCATACACTACTTTTTTGTCATAGGGAACAAAAATACAGGTTGAACAATTAAAAAAAAAACTTTGATTTTTTTGAATCACCCTAATATATATATATACAGTATATATATATATATATATATATATATATATATATATATATATATATATATATATATATATATATATATATGCCCTTCATTTCCATTAATATTTGTTTATATGGTGTAAATAAAACAGCTACAGCATTCTAACTATTTAATATACATCGAAATACAAAATATGTAGATACATTAGGTACAAAACAGGTATAATACACACACATGATTTATATACACTGAGCGACAGAAAAATCGGCCCACTTGGAATGTCGCGAAAAGCAAAAAGGTGGGCAAGCTTCTGTTTATAAAAGTTTTAAAATTCGAAAATATAGTCCATGAGGCAATCAAATAACGAGACAAAACAACGTCATTTGCGAACACACTAGCTGTAACGAATTTTCGACTTCTTTTAAGAATTCGACAGTCTGACATTCAGTTGCTCTTAGACTGTTATTGCCACTTTTTCTTCCACTAGTGGGTTGAGGAATTTGCGTTTAGTAACAGATAGACTTCTAATTCTTTTGGGTTTCAGAATTGGACATTTACAATGGATTTGAGTGCCGTGAACGTCGCAAGAGTCGTCACCCTAATTGAAGATGGTCGGAGCCAGCGTTACGTCGCCGATGCGCTAGGAATTCCAAGAACAACGGTTCGACGTGTCTACCAACGTTATGTGGAGACAGGAGAGTACACCCGAAGACCAGGATCTGGAAGATCGCGCTGCACATCTGTCCGTGAGGATCGTTTCATCGTCTTGAGTGTTTTGCGAGATCGATCGTCGCTTGACTGCCACAAACGTCCACAATGAGCTGGAAAGGTCTCGAGATGTCAGTGTATCGGAGCGAACCATTAGAAGGAGACTTATAGAAAGTGGCTTACATGCTGCACGTCCAACAATGGGCCCAGAATTACTCCCACACCACAGCAATGCTCGTCTTGCTTTCGCTCGTGAGCATGTTAATTGGACTGTGGTCCATTGGGGACGAGTATTGTTCACGGACGAATCAAGATTTAATCTTCGAACATCCGATGGACGGGAAAGAGTGTGGAGAAGAACAGGAGAAAGATTCGCCCCTTGCAGTTTTACGGAGAGGGTTGCTTTTGGAGGAGGCTCAGTCATGGTCTGGGGTGGTATCACTTCAAACTCGCGCACAGAGCCCCTCGTTGTTGGTGGTGGGTCATTGACGTCCGCAAAATACTTGGAAGAGATCTTGCTGGAGCATGTGGTCCCTTTTGCTCCTTTCGTTGGCGAAGACTTCCTTCTGCAGCACGATAATGCTAGACCCCATGCGGCAAGAGTCGTTAGCGATTTCCTTGACGAACCTGGAATTCGTCGAATCGAGTGGCCTTCCTGAAGTCCGGACCTGAACCCCATAGAACATCTCTGGGACACGCTGGGACGGCGTCTTAGGGCTCGTCTAGTAGCCCCTAACACTCTAAAGGAACTACAACAAGCTTTAACTGAAGAGTGGGAGGGAATCCCACAGGATGTGATCGCTGATCTCATTCATGGGATGAATCGACGAATGGCTGCAGTCATTCAAGCTAGGGGAGGCAACACCTCTTATTAACCCTGGATCACAAGTTGTTGTTTTTTGTTGTTTTATTGTTGTTTTTTTTCCAATTTTTTTGTTTTCGTCGAAATCTTTGGTTTTTTGAGTTACAATTTTTTGTACAGCATTTTTAGATAAAAAATTGCATTAAGCAGGTGTTTGAAGATTTTTTAATGTCCTCATAGACTAAATTTTCGAATTTTAAAACTTTTATAAACAGAAGCTTGTCCACTTTTTTGCTTTTCGCAATATTTCAAGTGGGCCGATTTTTCTGCCGCTCAGTGCATAAAAAAGCAATACAGCCAATAGAGGAGAATTGCATTAGACGCAAATACAGGAATAATTGGTTATTTAACATATGCATACATACGTATAAAAAAAAAAAAACATCCAATACCGACGAATTCTATATACAACAAAATACACAACACATGTTTAATACACACACACACACACACACACACACACACACACAATATATATATATATATATACACACACCTTACCTTACAACCTTACAACCTTACAAAGGTTCCGCGCGATGATTTCTCACTTCGCGAAGGTCAAATTTGTCGCCCCTCCTCTCGAGTTGGCCTGGTGAAGTAGTGAGTTGGATTCTTGCGCTCTCCACCTCACATAGCCAGGTACGCCCGGCTCATCGGGGATTGTTCTGAGCCAGGCGTCTAGTCTTCCTTTGAAGATTTCCACTGCAACTCCCTTCGTGTTTCTTAGGTCTTTGGGCAACTGATTAAACAGTTTTGGTCCTCTCACTACGAAACTATTTTCTTTCAGGGTTAAGGATGTTCCCTGTCTCGCCTTCAATTTGGGAATACGACACAGTCTACCGCTTCTACTTTCCACCGTTGTTTGGGGAGTTATGGGATCCAGAGTAAGATTAGGGACTAGTTTCTCCATTATTTTCCAAGTGTAAATAATGGTGTATCTCTCTCTTCTTTCCAGTGAATATAGGTCTAGTTTGCGTAATCTTTCCCAGTAATTTAGTTCTTTGCACCCATTGATCTTGGCTGTGAAGCTTCTTTGGATCCCCTCCAGCTGTCTAATGTCTTCTTTTTTATATGGGGATGTTATGACCGAGCAGTATTCCAATTTGGGTATTATCAGGGTTTTCAGTAGAGGAATCATTACATTCCTATCCCTTCGTTTAAAGGTTTTCAATATCTGACCCGTTATTCCCTTTGCTCTGTTTACTGCTATCTTATTTTGTGTTTCAAATTCCGCATCATCTGTCATTACAACCCCTAAATCTTTTGCTCTGGAATTTCTCTGAATTTCCTGTCCATTTGGGGTATAATATTCCATGGACTTTAGGTCTTCTCTTTTTCCGTACCGTAATAGCTGAAATTTCTCGGTGTTAAACTTCATATTGTTGTCTTCCGTCCATTTGTAGATTTTGTTTATGTCGGTTTGTAGAGATCCTATGTATTCTGGGTTTCTTATTTTTCTACTGATCTTTGTGTCATCCGCAAAGGATGTTACTGTGCTGTCTCTGGTAACGTCCTCATCTATGTCAGTTAGCATGATTATGAAGAGTAGTGGAGCTAATACTGTTCCTTGTGGTATCGAGCTGAGGACCTCTGATTCTGATGAAGATACTCCTTGTATTGTAACGACTTGCCTATATATATATATATATATATATATATATATATATATATATATATATATATATATATATATATATATATACGGGTCAATAATGGAAATACATGGATTAAAGACGGTTTCTACCACGCTTAAATAATATATATATATATATATATATATATATATATATATATATATATATATATATATTATAATATATATATTATATATATATATATATATATATACGCATCAAAACAAAAAATAATACAGCTAGTACCTTACAACCTTACAAAGGTTCCGCGAGATGATTCCTCATTTCGCGAAGGTAAAGTTTGACGCCCCTCCTCTCGAGTTAGCCTGGTGAAGTAGTGAGTTGGTTTCTTGTGCTCTCCACCTCATAGCCAGGTACGCCAGGCTCATCGGGGATTGTTCTGAGCAAGGCGTCTAGTCTTCTTTTGAAGATATCCACTGCAACTCCCATCGTGTTCCTTAGGTCTTTGGGCAACTGATTAAACAGTTTTGGTCCTCTCACTACAAAACTATTTTCTTTCAGGGTTAAGGATGTTCCCTGTCTCGCCTTCAATTTGGGAATACGACACAGTCTACCGTTTCTACTTTCCACCGTTGTTTGGGAAGTTATAGGTTCAGAGTAAGATTAGGGACTAGTTTTTCCATTATTTTCCAAGTGTAAATAATGGTGTATCTCTCTCTTCTCCTTTCCAGTGAATATAGGTCTAGTTTGCGTAACCTTTCCCAGTAATTTAGTTCTTTGCACCCCTTGATCTTGGCTGTGAAGATTCTCTGGATCCCTTCCAGCTGTCTAATATCTTCTTTTTTATATGGGGATATTAGGACCGAGCAGTATTCCAATTTGGGTATTATCAGGGTTTTCAGTAGAGGAATCATTACATTCCTATCCCTTCGTTTAAAGGTTCCCAATATCTGTTCCGTTATTCTCTTTGCTCTGTTTACTGCTATCTTATTTTGTGTTTCAAATTTCGCATCATCTGTCATTACAACCCCTAAATCTTTTGCTCAGGAATTTCTTTGAATTTCCTGTCCATTTGGGGTATAATATTTCATGGATTTTAGGTCTTCTCTTTTTCCGTACCGTAATAGCTGAAATTTCTCGGTGTTAAACTTCATATTGTTGTCTTCCGTCCACTTGTAGATTCTGTTTATGTCGGTTTGTAGAGATCCTATATCTTCTGGGTTTCTTATATTTTTACTGATCTTTGTGTCATCGGCAAAGGGTGTTAGTGTGCTGTCTCTGGTAACGTCTGTGAAAAAACTATATCGGGCTATGGGTTGATTGCCTGTTACCCTCATCCGTTGGAAATTTCCAGCAGATTTTACATTGGAGAGTTACCGACAAAAGCTCTACGTTTTTTCGTTAGAGAGTTATGTATATGTAGGTCTTTAAAGGACCTCTTTATGTTTATTTGCCTTCGGTATCTGCGCTGCCTAATGGTAAAGAAAAGAATTGCCTCACCTTATTTCGTTGGACCTCACTTCTGTTTCGATGTTAATATTATGCTTCTGTATGTGTCTCATGGTCCTATTGTGTCTATGTCTTCGTGTATGGTAACATGTGTAAGTTGTAGTGGGGCCTGGATTAGTCTTATTGTCGCCGGAGAGTAAGAGTAGTCCGGGGAGCGCGTCCGGCACGCAATTGCTCCCCGTAAATGAAAAAATAGCACGCTGGTATAGGTCCGGCCCCGTGAGCCAATCGGCACTCTGACCGTGCCACGCAAAAGGCCGTCGACTGCCAGTCTGGCCAACCGTAGACTGGCCGCTGCACGGAGATTTGAGGAGGTTTGGCCACCAGCACGTTGATGTCTTCGGTTTGACGTCGCGTCTTCTTCGCGTTCACGTTCCACGTTTTTTTCATTGACGTTGACGCGCTGAGATGTCCCACGCTGGAGGATACAGCCACTGCTAGAAGCTTCCTCGTCAGCTGCTAACTTTTGGTTTTAAAAAAATAGCACAATATATCTTTGTGATTTGGCGCCCCCCTCTGTTTGGCGCCCGGGTCAGCTGCCCCTGTTTCCCCTCCCTAGTAACGGCGCTGCCTTCAACAACACACAACTGAATCCTTCCTCTTCTCTTAGCATTCTTGGCGTTTCCTTTTGTCGTGATCTTTCCTGGAAAGATCACATATACTCTCTTAAAACAGCTTCTAAGAGGTTAGGTGTGCTGTACCGCCTCCGCGGTTTCTTCACCCCTACTCAGTTGCTGTCTCTGTACAGGGGTCTTGTTCGCCCCTGTATGGAGTATGCTTCTCATGTGTGGGGTGGCTCAACCCACACAGACGTACTTGACCTGGTGGAATCAAAGGCTTTTCGTCTGATCAATTCCCCGTCTCTTACTGAGTGTCTTCAATCTCTCTCTCTTCGCCGCAATGTTGCTTCACTCTCTCTTTACTAGCGTTATTATAACGGACATTGCTCTTCTGAACTCTAACTGCATGCCTCCTCCTTTAAGGAGAGCACGCAGTGCCAGACTTTCTGCACTTTCTTATTCCTTTTCTGTCCAACTATTTAATGCAAGGGTTACTCGGTATTTTCAGTCTTTCATCTACTCAACCGGTCAACTCTGGAACAATCTTCCTCAATCCATCTATCCTCCTGTCTATGGCATCCCATCTTTCAAACGCAGAGTGTCTAGGCATCTCGAAAACCCCGGGCCTTGATTTTGGCTCTTTTCTTCTTCTATGGGAGGGGCGCTTTTTGCGACATTTGCCCTTGGCTCCTCCTTCCTGCATAAAAAATATACATCTACCTTCGCCAATGTTCCCAGATGTATATACTCAAGCATAATACCGGTGAAAGCTATTGACCTATACTTATCTTTGTTGTTGATTTTACAATTTCACATTTATCTTTTATTATTAGCACCAAAACAACTGATAACATTGTATCTGTAAACCTGTAAAACACATAACTACAAAGGCACTATTCTAATGCTACTATATTTCAGAGGTCCAGCAGAAATATTATCAATGTCACATAATTTGTTACAATCTAAACATTTTATGGCTGTTAAGTCTCATATACATTAACTTTTACAAGGGGACATCACAATTAATATTAAGCACTGCACTATTATTTTTCGCTTTAATTAATTATTACCAAAAGTCTCCAGGATTCTTACTATCAAGTCTTTTAACTAGAGCATCCATTCTTAACCCATCCTCATTAATTTTAGACACCTTACGCATTCTAATACAAGCGCCTTGTTCGAATACTCTTCTTCACACCACAATAAGAAAGCATCTCAAGTTTGCTCTGCACAAACTGTACAAACCACAGTCATTTACAAAGTTAAGCATACCATTTATACAAGTTTGTATGTTTAAATCATTATAATTTTAATATTTTATGATAATTAATAGATCTCATATAAGACACTTCAGATTCTGTACAAACGGTGATAAAGAAACTTTTTTCAATCTCACTATACAGTATGTAGGAGGGTACAGTAGAAAGTAGGAGGGTACAGAAAAGGGGATGCTGTCAGTCGTCCCAGATACCTGAGTTTCAGTTAGGAAGAGAAGATGAGGTTTAGAGGAGGAGAGGTTGTGTTTAATAGATTGGAAATTTGAGGAGAGGCGACAAATGTTGCAGAAGGTTATGAAAATTTAATCATATAGAGGCTCAGAACATCTCAAGTGGCCAGTGGGCAGTAGCAGAACTAGCCCTGCTACCTGTATCTGCGTTCTTCATATCGGCAGGGGGGGAACTGGAAGTGGGGACAGGTATGGTTCTTTACATAGGGGACTCCGAGGCTCTTCAATCCAAAGGTGGATGTTGCGTATATGTATTCCAGAACTTGAATCTTTCCTTCTTCAATCTCTGGCTACTGTTTACATACCAATTTCAAACTAAATACATTTGCGCTATTTACCTTTCTCCTAATTCTACTGGCTATCCAAAACTCTTTGACTACCTCATTTCTAGAGAGGAATATATTTTATCCCGCTCTCCTTTTGATGAAATCTCCATTTCAGGAGATTTCAATGTTCACCACCACCTTTGGCTTTCCTCCCATTTCACTGACAACACTGGTGAACTAGCTTACAACTTCGCTATCCTGAATAACCATGCACAGATTGTGCAGCACCCTACTCTCATACCTGATCACCTTGGAGATAGGCTCAACATTCTGGCTTTATTTCTCACCACTTATCCTTTTCCTTACTCTGTCAAACGATTTTCTCAGTTGGGCTCCTCCGACCACAATCTTATATCTATTACCTGTCCTCTCGCTCCAGTTCGGCCTTTGGACCCTCCCAAGAGTAGAAGCCTTTGGTACTTTGGCGCTGCTGATTGGGAGGCCTTTAGGCAGTATTTCTGCGATTTTCCATAGAATAATTACTGCTTCCGTGGTTGAGGCCCTTCCGAGTGCACTGAGCACATCACGGAGGTGATTCTCTCGGGCAGAGGATAGTACATTCCATATTCTATTCCTACGACTAATGCAAAAAAAACCTTGGTTCAACTTTACTTGTTCTAATGTTATCTGCAACGGATAAGAGTGTTTTAGAAGATACCGTCGCTATCCACTTCCTGACTTTCACTTAGCTTATATTTCTGCCCGAATCGTGCAAAATAGACTCCCCAAAAATTCCTTCATCCGACAAAAATGTGAAAACCTATCAAATCCTAATTCTTTTCGCTCTGTCTGGCATCAAAGAAAGAGCCTCTCCAACAACTTTACTTCTTCTCTCCCTCCTCTTTTCCATTCCAACAGCTCAGTTGCCGTCTCCTCTCCTGACAAAGCTGAGCTCTTCGCTCAAATTTTCGCTTACAATTCAACCCTGGACGATTAAGGTGCTTTTCCTCCATCTCCTCCTCCCTCCGACTTAACCCTTCGTTAGTACCGTGGGGTGTTTGAACACCCAAAAAATTTTTTTTGCTCATATTTCTCAATTGGCAACGCTAATATTCCTGTTCTTCCGAGTACCTTCCTGAATCTGTGAGTGGAGGGAGCACCAAGAGTCCTGCAGTCCTGCCCCTACTTGTGTGAGAAGTAGACGAGAGTTTGTCCTCGTGGGGTGTACAGTCACCCCTCGGTACTAACCAAGTAAGTTTTCATGATTTATAAATTTTTTTTTAAATTTTCTTTTCAATGGAAAATAATATAATATAAAATAATATAAGTAAAATAATGTAAGTTTATCTAAGATAATAATGCAGATTATCAAATAATATTTGCTTTCTGGAAGATTTCTAATGGATTGGAGCTATAAAATTCATGTTAACTTTTCAGATACAAGATGGCCGACGACGAAAAAGAGTTGGAGAGGATTCGGAAGTTGTTGGACGAATGTGACCTTGCAAGTGATCCAGAAGATGACAGTGAAGGTGAATCAGATTTCGTGGAGGAGGATGAGCATATTCCTGACTCTGATTGCTATGAATCGGGGCCTGATGATCCACCACAAGAGCCCCAACGGAAACAGCCCAGACGTGATGGGTGGCTGGGAAAAGACAAGAAAACGTGGTGGGAGAAGAAAGTACGTAATGTGACAGTTCGTACCCGTTCTCATAATGTCTTCCTGGGAAGAGAAGGACCAAGAGGACCAGCCCTAAATGCACAGTCACCTACTGACTTCTGGGGACTCTTCATCACTCCTGAAATAGTGGATTTATTGGTTGACAAGACTAACCAGTTCATCAGTGACAAGAGACAGAATTATGCTCAGATTAGCAAGGAAAGTGACACTGACATTGTAGAAATGAAAGCCTTTCATGGCCTACTACTTTTAGCTGGTCTTTATCACAGCAACAGAATGAACTTTGATGATCTGTGGAATTCTGATGGCACTGGTGTAGAGGTATTCAAAATGACAACGTCATTGCATCGTTTTCGTTTTCTCCTATGTTGCATACGATTCGATGACAAAGCAACACGCCCTGCAAGAAGGCAAGTGGATAAGCTTGCCCCAATCAGAGACCTCTTTGAGATGTTTGTTGAAAACTGTCTGAGGAACTATTCCCCATCAGAGCTTGTGACAATTGATGAAATGCTTGCAGCCTTCAGGGGCAAATGTCCCTTCAGTCAATATATACCCAACAAACCAGCCAAGTATGGAATAAAGATACAGGCAATGACTGATGCAAAAACTTACTATGTATGTAAAATGGAAATATATGCAGGCCCATTCAAGGTAGACAATTCATCCATTGCTGTGGTCACAAGGCTTACCTCACAGATCTCAGGATCAGGCAGAAATGTCACGTTTGACAACTGGTATACCACTTACCCACTACTCCAAAAGCCGCTTGATGACCATCAATTGAGTGCGGTGGGCACACTCCGAAAAAACAAACCTGAGATTCCTAAGGAATTTTTAGAGTAAAGAACAGAGCTAGGTATGACAGTATGTTCGGCTTTATAGATAAAGTGACACTAGTCTCATACACGCCAGACAGTAAGAAGAAGAAAAATGTTGTTCTCGTCAGCAGCATGCAGTATGATGACAGAATTTACCCAAATTCTGGTGATAAGAAGAAACCTGAAATTATCACCTACAATTCAACTAAAGTAGGCGTTGATATGGTCGATCAGATGGCAGGGGAGTATGACACTTCAAGAAATAGCCGTCGTTGGCCCATGACTGTTTTCTACACTCTCCTGAACATCTCAAACATAAATTCCTACATCCTATACCGTCACAACCGGAGCTATTGAAGAATAGGGACCCCAGCCTTCTTTAGTTAGGCATATAAGGCTAACTAACGAAAATATCACGACCTAACCTAACCAATCGTTAGGTTAACTGTACGCCCTTGACTATTGGTTAGGTTAGATCATGATATTTTCATTAGTTAGCCTTATAAAGCTAACTAAAGAAGGCTGGGGTCCCTATTCTTCAATAGTTCCTCACAACCCTCAGAACAAGCTAAAGCGCCGCTTGTTCATCAAGAATGTAGCTATGCAGCTTATAGAGGACACTCTGAAGAGGAAAATGCAGAACATACATCTGAAGAAGGATCTCAGAGAAGGAATTAGAAGAATGTTGCCAAGAGCCAGTGGCGGTTCCTCATATGGGCAATGTGGGCAGCCGCACAGGGCGGCATTTGTGGAGGGGCGGCATGAGCGCCTGCAAAAAAATAAAAAATAAAAATAAGAATAAATAAATAAAGAAATAAATAAAAAAATAAATAAAATAAAATAAATAATAAAACATCAATAAATATATTTTTATTAATAAAAAACCATCTATTGCATTTTCCATAAACCTTCCCATAAAAGACCTAAACAATGCAAAATGCTTCCAGATTAATATTATTGGGAATAAAGGCCCATACTTTAACATATGTAATGTTATTTTTCTGGGTTTGGTTAAATAGTGAAATGTATATTATTTATTACAGAACGAATCTTCACACTAAGCCACTAAGGTCTGTCAAATAACCGCAAATGGATAAGAAGAGGTCAAAGCTATCAGGTGCTCAGTTTAGAAAAAAGAGGAAAGAAGAAGAGGAGAAACGAGCAAAAGATAAAGGTATAGAGCTATGTCATCTACTCTTCACTGCTATATTGCACTGCTATTTTGTGATATAGCTTTCTGAGTCATTTGAAGTGTACTATTATGTATATAATTAGCCATTAACCAAGGAGGTTGTATTATTCATTTGTTTCCTATTCTAAAAGTTTAATAAATTGTGCTTAATAACATGTTAAATTAATTGTACTAGCCTATTCATGCATTGGTCTGTTATGTTCTATTTTACTATTTGCAGGGGCACTTTTGAAATATTTTGGAACACCCTCTGCCACTAGCCAGGATGAGAAGCCGTCTACTTCTGCCATTATTGAGGCTGAGGAGCCATCTACCTCCTCAGCCTCACATATTCTCCACAAATGCAGTCTGATCCTGAGGATGAAGACCCATTTGCTTCTACTTCTCCCCGGCAGGACTCTTCAGGTGAGTTTGTGTGCACATATGTCTGTGAGTGTGTGCGTGTGTGTGTATGTGTATGTGTGTGCATCCCTGCAAAGCATTTTGCAAACAGTTATAAATTATAATGTTATTATCACTGAGTCTGGGTTACTGGGTATGTGTGGTGTTTCACCACCATAATTCCATAACACCACCACCATAACAAAGTGCTGTGAATAATGTGTTATCTAACTTAGGTGTGTATACTAATGAGTAATGCTCTTGTTCTTTCTATTAGAAATGCCTGGAGCAGAATCGCCTCCTGAGGATGAGTCTCTGTCCACCGACCCTGCTAACTGGCCTTCAGTTCTGACTGAGAGAATTCGGACACAACTGGTTTCCAGGGGACCAAGTCAAGTACCATCTGACTTTGTATTCCCTAGAAACGACAGTGACGGAAGAAGTTTCCACCATCAATACTTCAGGAAGTCATTGGTTAGTGGGGAAAATATAACCAGAAGTTGGTTGGTCTATCCCTTAAAAAACAACAGCCTTTTCTGTTTCTGTTGTACATTATTTTCCAAGAGGAAAATAAATTTAACAAGTTTGGGACTCTCGGACTGGAAGCATGCAAGCTCATTGCTCACATCACATGACAACAGTTCAGAACACCTAAATTCTATGAAAATCTGGAAAGAACTGGCAGTGAGGATGAGAAAGGGGGAGACCATTGACAAGCAGGAGATGGCACTTCTGGAGGCTGAGAAGTTGAGATGGAGAGCGGTGCTGACACGTCTCACTGCTATTGTGCATTCTCTGGCAGTTAGGAATTTGGCACTAAGGGGACATACAGAAAAATTGTTCTCACCATCAAATGGCAATTTTCTGAAAGAAGTTGAACTGATGGCACAATTTGATCCTATAATGCAAGAGCACATTAACCGTGTCCAAAAAGGGACCTCCAGTCACACCAGCTACCTCGGCCACCACATACAAAACGAACTCATTGATTTGTCGAGCAGCAAGACCATTTCAGCAATGGTGAGCGACATCAAACAATCAAAGTTTTTTTCAATAATTCTAGATTGCACTCCAGATATCAGCCACACTGAACAGTTGTCAGTTGTGATTCGGGTTGTGTCACTGGAGGGGAAGCCCCATATAAAGGAACATTTCATGGGGTTTTTGGAGGCAGAGGAGTCCACTGGTCAACATTTGGCATCTCTGATTCTGAAGAGACTGGAGGAGCTAAAAGTTCCTTTCATGGACTGTAGAGGACAATCATACGACAACGGGGCCAACATGAGGGGAAAAAACAAGGGTGTTCAATCCAGGCTCCTAGAAATTAATCCCAGAGCTCATTCTCTGAATTTGCTTGTGGCCGATGCTGCTAAGGGATCTATTGATGCCACAAGTTACTTTGGCATCTTGCAGAAGCTTTACAACTTGTTTTCAGCCTCCACACAACGATGGGCCATTTTGAAAAAACATGTGAACATCACATTGAAGATGTGGTCTGATACAAGGTGGGAAAGCAAGATCAAGAGTGTGGAGCCCCTGAGATATCAGGCAGCTGTAGTGAGAGATGCACTGATCGAGGTGAGGGACCACACCAAATACTCTGTAATAAAGGTCGAGGCTCAATCTCTGTCAGAGGAGGTTGGGTCATACCGCTTCGCCATTTGTTCAGTGGTGTGGCATGACCTGTTGTGCCAAATTCAGCATGTGAGCAAGCAGATGCAGTCTCCTAGCATGCACGTTGATGTTGCAGTAAATCTCCTAAAAAAAACAGAGAGAGGTCTCCGCAATTACAGGGCAACAGGTTTTGTGGCTGCACAAATGGCAGCCACAGATATCTGTGAACAAATGAATGTGGAGGCTGTGTTAAAACAAAAACAGCTGAGGTCCACAAAGCGGCACTTCTCCTATGAAGCATCTGATGAGCCCTTGATTGATGCTTTGAAGAGGCTGGAGGTGACATTTTTCAATGCAGTGGTTGATGCTGCAACATCAGCCATTCAGGAAAGATTTTCCACGTTGGAAATTGTGGGAGAGAAGTTTGGAGTGCTGACACATTTCCAAAATCTCACATTTGAGGAGCTGACAGAACAATGTGTGAACCTTAGTACTACACTACACTTTAAGGGACAATCTGACTTGGATGGCAGAGAGCTTGCACAGGAGCTGAAGAACTTGCCTGACTTGCCATCAAAGACCATATCCTTGCTTGAACTGCTGACATTTATCCATGAAAGGGAGCTCTCTGAAATATATCCAAATTTGTGGACTGCTCTCAGAATTGGTCTTACTCTTCCAGTCACTGTTGCTGAAGCAGAGAGGAGCTTTTCAAAGCTGAAGCTCATCAAATCCTACCTGAGGTCAACTATGTCACAGGAACGCCTTACCGGTCTGGCCATCATCAGTATAAATCATACAATTGCTGAGCAGATTTCATATGATGATTTAATTCATGACTTTGCATCAAGGAAGGTAAGAAGAGTCAGGCTTTAGATGGCAGTTGTGCTGTGGTGCAATTTATTTTGTTTCTTGTTCAAAGTGTAGCATAATAATTACCCTCTCTTAAGTGTCTTATTCTATTTATGTGATAGAGCATTTGTACAATTTAGAAATTTGATTCTCTAGTTTATTTATGGCAGTTGTGCAATTTAATTTGTATTTTTCCTGTTCATAGTATCATAATTACATTCTCTTAAGTGAGTTATTCTATTTACGTGATGAAGGATTTGTAAAATTCAGAAATTTGAGTCTTTGTTTTGGTTCTGAAGTTCCAACAATTAGTCCAATAAAAAGTTATTTTGTGAAAGAGTTATGTCTGTCCTTTATTTTGGGGGGACTCGAATGTGTGTGTGTGTTGGCGAACAGGGGGGGGGGGCGCTGAAGGTGAGGTTCGCCCAGGGCGTCATGTAAGCTAGGACCGCCACTGCCAAGAGCTATAGAGTCCTCAACACCCTCCCAGCCACAGACATCACGGGGGAAAGAGATGTACATTCTGTGCCAGGTTACGTGATCGTAAGGTGAAAACAGTGTGTAACAATTGTGGTAAACATGTGTGTAGAGAACACAGCAAGTTGCTTGTCAGTTGCATTGAGTGCGAAGGTACAATATCAGGTGATGAATCAGAGTGATAGGTAATGGTGAGGATGTTTGGCAGAAACAAGCTTCTCCTTCATGGTTTTGTAATGACCTCACTTATATTTTTCTTGCCATTTCATTTTATTGGAACAGTTTGCGGTTATTTTGATGTGTTTTCTATTATTTTTTATATTTTCTATTATTGTCTTGGTGTACTTTGGCCGGAATAAACAACATATTTTTTATAGGGAATTGGTAACAGAACCTTTTGCTATTTTTATGTCACAACATTGACAGATCTTTAGTTAGGATTGTAGTAAAGAATGAGAAAATTAAACTCAATTATGCTTTTATATACTTATGTTTATAATTTTATAATTACAATTTATAATGATGCTGAGAAAAAAATCATATCATGTATCATATAATCCTGCACGCCTTTACCTAATAAATGAGTATTTAGAATCAAAACTTTATTTTATTTTTGTTCGACCAGTTTTTTTTTACACAAAAATGAAAAATTTCAGCTACATTGAAATTAATCTGTTCATTAGTGAGTGGAGGAATATGTTGAAGCAGCTATATGAATATATTAGAAACGTTAGTAATTTTTTTAATTTTTTTTTAATTTGGGGTGTTCAAACACCACATGGTACTAACGGTGTTTGACCACCCCACGGTACTACCGTAGGGTTAATTATGTCTGAAATTAGAATCTCTTCCACAGATGTTTTTTCTGTCCTCTCTGGGCTCAACTCTAGGAAGACGTAGGTCCTGATGGAGTTCCTCCTGTGTTCTCAATAACTGTGCTTCAGTAGTGATACCTTGCCTAGACAAACTCTCTCGTCTTTTTATTTCATCTGGTACCTTTCCTTCCTGCTGGAAGTTTTCTTTCATTCAGCCTATCCTAAAGAAGGGTGACCGCTCTCAACCTTCCAACTATCGTCCAAGTACTTTGATTTCTTGCCTTTCTAAAGTCTTTGAATCGATCCTTAATAGGAAGATTCTTAAACACCTCTCTTCTCACAACGCTCAATCCATCTCAATCCAACGCTCTTCCTCAATCCATCTTTCCTCCTGTCTGTGACCGCCAATCTTTCAAGCACAGTGTCCAGGCATCTCGAAAACTCCGGACCTTGATTTTGGCTCACTTCTTCGTCTATAGGAGGCGGGGTTGCAATTATTCGTCCTTGGCTCCTCCTTTCTGCATAAAACACGTTTATGGAGCACAACAGAAAACCATATTTGCCCGGATTTTTACAATTAACTGCCCGGATTAGCCATGTTAACCATATACGCTCGTGCAGCTATGCATATACACGTACATACATATTTTCATAATTTCAGGGCTAAATTGTTGGGGGACACATCATTAGAAGCTTTAGAGGCGGGGGGGGGGGGGGGCGATGTCCATCATTCAGATTCAGTAGCTGTTATGATACTAGTGCTATATGTCTTTTTTTACAGTGGTTTACAAGAATGGGCATTGTCAGATGTCCGAGGGGCGTGGTCCTCTAATGGACCTACCGATGCAACATACTCTATAAATATACTAAATATGATGTTTTTCAGTATTTTTGGGAAAGGGGGCATTTTTTTTTTATCTATGGAGCATCATTAGAGGTTTTAGGGGGTCATGACCCCCATGACTCCCTTATAGATCCGCCTCTGCGTGTGAGCGCGGCGTACGTGAGACGGATGGGGCGTGGTTGTGCAGTGGGTACGCATGGGCTGGGCTGATTCTGGGTTCCAGGTGTCGTCCTTGGTTACGGCATCCTCCGAGAGGCTGTGCCACCCTTAAATGTACTTCACAAAGGTTCATGAAGTTTCCACATAATCTACTGTAACGTAACCCATCCCTACCTAACTCAAATACCTCATAAAAAGGCGTGACGCTTGGCATTATCATTCCAAAGCTTTCGTAAATGAAACTCATAAATGGACGTGAGGAACTCAAGGGGAAATTCTCAAATCTACCCATTTTTGTCTCCTCAAATGCCAACATATTACTGTGATAATCCAGTACTGTGCTTAAGATCTGCAAGGTTACAATTTCGTAATTCGTTCGGTACAACTGCTTAAATTACACCGTGCAAAATACAATGACTGAGTGGTTTGAATTAAATGTTAATTAACACTGAAGGACTGCGCACAATATAAATGGAAGATAAATACACTTATTACACGAAAAGGCTCTAAATGTGTTTCAGAGTCAAATAGGCGTGGATACGTAATGAAAGACTTGCGTTCAAATAGGCCTATTACATTACCTTTGGAAAACATGAAGCCACTCAGGCCTATCGAGGTTATCCAAGTGTAGTGAATACTCTTATTTTAGTTTCAAGTTAAATGTTAATTTCACCCTCTTGAATTTCGGAATAGTATAAATTCATTTTAAATTAGTTACCCCATAATAATTCAATTGTGAACCACATTAATACTAATTTTATGTATACTATATTATTTTATTGTATGTAAACATAATTAATTATATATCACAATTGTCAGTTAATTATTTATATTCAAATATTTATTTTAATCTAATACCATGTCCATTTTGCAAATAAATAATAGAAAACCAAAGGTTATATTTTCCACCTTTGGTACTGTCGCAGTTTCGCCTAACGGACTCAATACGGCTAGTGAGATAATCACTGGTTGGCACTTAACTAGCGGCAGTGCTTATGGCTACATCATCCAGGTTAACCTATACCGGATAGATGCGCTACGGTCCCAAGCCGTAGCTTGCCTAGGCCAACGACGACGACGTAAACCAACAATTGGTGACCCCGGAGCTGGATTACCCCTTCTACCCGAACGACTAGGACTAGACTGTAATGTCGTTCGTGCCCATCACCCCTTCACCCGAACGACTAGGACTAGACTGTAACGTCGTTCGTGCCCACCACCCCCTTCACCCGAGCGACTAGGACCAGACTGTAACGTCGTTCGTGCCCATCACCCCCTTCACCCGAGCGACTAGGACCAGACTGTAATGTCGCTCGTGCCCTCTGCCCCTCACCCCTGCCCGTGCGCTCTGTGCCTGCGCTCGTCTCAACCTCCACTCCTTCGTTGGGAACTTGTCGTCTTGCTTGTACGTCAGCAAGCATAGGAGAAGATGCCTGACGACGCTGGTGCCATCTCCCACTTGAGCGTAAAGCTCCCCGTCTTCTGGCCGGGTGATCCATTTATTTGGTTCCACCAAGTGGAATCACAATTCAACTTGGGAAGGATCACCGCTAGCAGGACGAAATACGATCATGTTTTGTCCTCTCTACCAGCGAGCATCATCTCTGAAGTCCGTGACGTCATCGTATCTACTTCCACGAGTGAGGACCCATACAACGATCTGAAGTCTGCCATCCTGTGCCGCACCACTGTCTCCGAGCGTGAGAAACTACATCAGTTAATCTCAAAAGAAGAACTTGGAGACCGTAAGCCCACTCAAATGCTGAGGGCTATGCAGTGCGCTCTAGGCGAACGCGCACAAACCTTCGATAAGGACATCTTTAGACAGTTGTTCTTGCAGAAACTTCCTCCATCAGCTCAGCGTGTCTTGGCCACTATGGATCCTGCTACTCCAGTTGATAAACTAGCAGAAACTGCCGACAAAGTAGTGGAGATTGACACAGCTCCGGTCAACAACGTGAACACACAATCGGAACTGGAGTTGAAAGTGGAAGAGTTAAGTCAACAACTCAACCACGTTTGTTCTCTGCTACAAAATCAACGACAAAGAAGCCATTCTCGGTCAAGATTTACGAAGAGGCATCGTTCGAGTTCCGGGAAGATCTGCTTCTACACTCGAAATTTGGAAAGAAGGCTAGGAAGTGCATCTCCCCTTGCAATTTTTCGTCGGAAAACCCAGCAGCGAGTCCTAATGGCGTCTAGTACTCGCACTGCCAACCTGTTATTCATAAAGGACAGGAACTCTGGTGTCAATTTCTTGGTTGATACCGGAGCGTCAGTCAGTGTATTCCCTCAAAAATCTGGTCATACGCACTCGGAATCTCCGCCTCTATACGCTGCTAACGGTTCACGCATACCCACGTACGGTACTCAGTCGCGTGAACTAAACTTGGGCCTTCACCGATCCTTCAAGTGGATTTTCATCTGTGCTCAAGTGCAGCATCCCATAATCGGCGCTGACTTCCTCCAGCATTTCAAACTCCTGGTGGATCTTGACAAGCGACGCTTATGCGACCAGGCCACACTGCTTTCTGTTCTTGCCAAACAGGTTGCCCTTCCGGACGCCTCGAACTCTGCACTTTCCCTCGTTCCCCCTAATTCCATGTACCAGTGCCTTTTCCAGCGATATCCAGGAATTCTTCAACCTATGCAGATGGGTGATACCATTAAGCACACCATTACCCATCACATTACAACAAAAGGTCCCCCTGTGTTTGCAAAACCCAGACGTCTTGCCCCGGACAAACTGAAAGCTGCCAAATCGGAATTCCAGCTTATGCTGGATCTTGGGATAATAAGACCTTCCAAAAGCAGTTGGTCCTCTCCCTACACCTGGTCCAGAAGAAGTCAGGAGACTGGAGACCATGTGGGGATTACCGGTTTTTAAATTCGACAACCATCCCGGACCGATATCCGGTACCAAATGTCCAAGACTTTACTTCTCTTCTCCACGGCAAATCTATCTTCAGTAAAATAGATCTCGTTAAGGCTTTCCACCACATTCCCGTAGAGCCTTCGGATATTCCCAAGACTGCAGTTTGTACACCATTTGGGTTATTCGAATTTGTGAAGATGCCGTTCGGGCTACGGAATGCTGCGCAAACCTTTCAGAGGTTTATAGATGAGGTCACCAGAGGCTTAGACTTTGTTTATGCCTACATCGATGATTTGCTTGTGGCCAGCTCAACGGAAGAGGAACATAAGGAACATCTTTCACTCCTCTTTCAACGTTTAGAACAATACGGTGTACTATTAATGCATCTAAGTGTGTGTTTGCACAGCCAACCTTGGAATTTCTTGGTCACACGATTTCGCAGCACGGAATTACCCCCCTTCAGGACAAGTGTGAAGTGATAAAAAATTACCCAATGCCAAATATTCAGCGTGAGTTACGTCGGTTTCTAGGTTTGGTAAATTATTACCACAAGTTCATTAAAAACTGTGCTAGTGTTCTTGCTCCTCTACACGCTATGATCACACACAAACGCAAGGTAACGAAATTGGTATGGTGTAGCGATAGTTTACAGGCGTTCGACAATGCCAAAAATGCTATCAATAGTGCATTGTCTCTGTCATTTCCTATCAGTGATGCCCCCCTAACTCTGACGGTCGATGCATCAGATGTTGCGATCGGTGGTGTGTTGGAACAAACCATTAACGGTCAACAAGCACCCATCGCGTTTTACTCGAAAAAGCTGCAGCCAGCCCAAACGCGTTATAGTGCTTTCGGACGTGAACTTCTTGCTATTTACTTAAACGTGAAGTATTTTCAACATTTCCTTGAAGGCCGAGAGTTTTGTGTTTTTACCGACCACAAACCTTTGGTCACTGTCTTCAATAAAAACAGCTGTAACCACTCTCCCAGAGTCATCAGGCAACTCGATTATATCTCGCAATTTACCACAGATATCCGCCACATCAAAGGTGTCTTGAACACTCCAGCGGATGCACTCTCAAGAATAGAGATTACTTCTGTTACCCTCAGCTCTACACTGTGGAATGCTATTGCACAGGATCAAGATAAGGATACGGAACTACAAGACCTGCTCAGAGAAGACTCCACTCACTCACTTTCCCTCAAGAAAATGAGTATGCCAGGATTGTCTGTGCCCCTCTATTGCGACGTATCAACAGCTGCTATTCGCCCTTATGTCCCTCCATGTCACAGACAAGCAGTCTTCACGGATCTTCATAAGCCCTCCCATCCTGGTATCCGTGCTTCGCAACACCTGGTTACCTCTCGCTTTGTTTGGCCCTCGATGCGGAAGGATGTCAAACATTGGACCAAAACGTGCCTTGCCTGCCAGCGTGCCAAAGTCCAAAGGCACACCAGGTCCCCCTTTGACGCATTTCCGCCCCCATCCCAGCGATTTGAGGTAATTCATGTAGACATTGTTGGCCTCTTCCAGTGATTCAAGGCCAACGTTATCTGCTCACCTGTCTCGACCGCTTTTCCAGATGGCCTGAAGCCATTCCACTTCCTGATATCCAAGCGGAAACTGTTGCAAGAGCCTTTCTTCATGGATGGGTATCAAGATTTGGATTGCCGACAAAAGTCATCACTGACCAAGGTCGCCAATTTGAGTCTTCGCTTTGGAAGAAGTTTACCAGCTTGTTGGGTACAGTACATGCGCATACCTGTGCGTATCATCCGCAAGCTAACGGCCTCGTCGAACGCTTCCATCGCCAGCTGAAGTCATCCCTTATGTGTCACGAAGACTCCCATTGGATGGATACGCTTCCACTCGTGTTGCTTGGTATTCGCTCTGCATTTAAGAGTGATCTGAAGACTACAGCGGCTGAACTAGTCTATGGAACAACACTGCGGCTACCAGGTGGCTACTTCACTGCAGGGGATAAGTCATGTGATCCTACGGAATTCGCTCAAACACTTTCCTCTCACATGCAGTCCCTTCAGCCTGTTCCCCTCGATTGACTAGCCAACAGAACATCTTTGTTTCCCCAGCCCTCCAATCTTGCACCCACGTTTCGTTCGTGTACCTCTCCCAAAACGGCCTCTCCAATGTCCATATGACGGACCCTATGAAGTTCTCCGACGTACGCGCAAATCATTTCTCATCCAGCGCGGTTCCAAGGTCGACAAGGTTTCTATCGATCGTCTTAAGCCTGCGTTTTTGGAATCAACCTTAAGTGAGGTACATGTAGCTACCAAAAAGGTCCAGAGGAAATCAGTGTCGTTCGGAACTCTTTGAACTTCCTCTCTGGTGGGGGAGTGTGTAGTGAATACTCTTATTTTAGTTTCAAGTTAAATGTTAATTTCACCCTCTTGAATTTCGGAATAGTATAAATTCATTTAAATTAGTTACCCCATAATAATTCAATTGTGAACCACATTAATACTAATTTTATGTATACTATATTATTTTATTGTATGTAAACATAATTAATTATATATCACAATTGTCAGTTAATTATTTATATTCAAATATTTATTTTAATCTAATACCATGTCCATTTTGCAAATAAATAATAGAAAACCAAAGGTTATATTTTCCACCTTTGGTACTGTCGCAGTTTCGCCTAACGGACTCAATACGGCTAGTGAGATAATCACTGGTTGGCACTTAACTAGCGGCAGTGCTTATGGCTACATCATCCAGGTTAACCTATACCGGATAGATGCGCTACGGTCCCAAGCCGTAGCTTGCCTAGGCCAACGACGACGACGTAAACCAACACAAGTAATAAATGATCTAAAGCTATATTTTAAAGTCGTATGGCGAGGCTTTTGGAAGGATTTGACCCTTCTGGATCCGGGGTTTGTCTATGACTCGGTTCTACTTCAATATTCTTTGGTGAAGCTGCTTGTGCCTCTTCGTTTCCAGAAACCTGGTCAGTTACGTTGGACGTAAACTTTGAGGTCCTAACGAGGTTGAGGAATAGCTGTAGACGTATATGCCTTAAGTTTTGAACTTTAAGGATTACACTGGGCAACAAGTATTTTTCATCAGATATAATTATGGGTGGGCAAGGTAGCTGTTGGGATGCTGATTCCAAATCTGTTTTCGGTTTTCCTCTAGCACGTCTAGTTTACGAGATGAGACCGATCATAATATATATAATAAATATAATATACTCGTATATAATATGCATATAACTATGTATAATATAATATATACTATATATACACAATATATAATATGCGTCCTTTATACATGTAGCGGAGTATTTTGTCGTTGTTGTTTAGGTGTAGCTCTTTGCTTTACCGTTTCTGTACCCTCATGTATGGCATTTTGTTGTTTCAACTTAGGCTTGCCGCAGGTTATCTTGTGGTATTTTAGGTGAGAGCAGTTGCTGGCCACAAATTTGCAAACGTTGTACATGTACACCCTTTTATTCTTTGGCGTAACAGTCACATGTCTAGTTGTGTTTTGTCGCCCACTTACACATTTTATTTTTTAGGTGATTTACATAAATTCACTCATCGATCATCATGCCTCAAAAGTGTAAAAATCACCCAGACAATTTCTGTTACGTGTGCGGCTCTTTCGCGACTAAATCACAACGGCGTAGAATTACGATGGACCTTCGGAAAACTTACCGGTTATACTTCGGCTGTCCACTAGGCGATCAAGATAAGGCGTGGGCGCCACATGTTATCTGTACCGCTTGGATTACGTGACTGGTTGAACCAAAGGAAAAAGTCGATGCCGTTCGCTATACCCATGATATGGAGGGAGCTGAGAGATCATCATGGCCATTGTTACTTTTGTAATGTTAACACAACTGGATTCTCCGTAAAGAACAAGCATAACATCGTTTATCCGAACGTAGACTCCGCGATCAGACCGATCCCTCACGATGACACGATGCCGATTCCAGTACCTCCACAGCATGGATTTTATTCTTTAGAAGACGAAAGGGAATCTGACGAAGGTGCGATTGGCGGAGATGCGGGACCTTTGGTCGATCTTGGCTACACACCTGACGAAATGCAATTGGAGCCGGAGAGGCTTACTCAAAACGAGTTGAATAACCTCATTAGGCACATCTAGCCCTCCCCAAAGAAAAATCAGAACTTTTCTCCTCGAGACTCAAGCAGAAACAGTTACTTGAGAAGAACGTCCGAGTGTGTCACTATCGAAAACGAAACCATGATTTGGCGACATTCTTTACAGTAGACGGTTCGCTCTGCTATTGCCATGATATCAATGGACTTTTCGAGAGCTTGTCACAGATACACACACCATCTGAGTGGCGCCTCTTTATTGATTCCTCACAGCGAAGCTTGAAAGCGGTTCTTCTGCATAACGGGAACTTAAAGCCGTCCATCCCGATCGCCCACTCTGTTCATCTAAAAGAGACGTATGATAACATGAATATACTACTCGAAGCAATCCAATACACCACTCATCAATGGAATATCTGTGGTGATCTCAAAGTCATTGGTATGCTAATGGACATGCAAGGAGGGTTCACGAAATACTGTTGTTTCCTATGCCTATGGGACAGCCGTGCTACTGCGGATCATTACATCAGACGTGACTGGAATCAAAGAAGCACATACGAGCCAGGAGCGGGCAGTGTCCAGTGTGTTCCTTTAGTTGATCCAAAGATTTTCCTGCCACCTCTCCACATTAAGCTCGGCTTAATGAAAAATTTTGTGAAAGCGATGGGTAAAGCGAATTCGAGAGGGTTTTGATACCTTGTTCAGGAATTTGCAAACATCAGTGCCGCGAAATTGAAGGAGGGAATCTTTGTGGGGCCCCAAACCAGGGAGGTTCTGCAGGATGAAGGCTTTGAAGAAAGCCTCAATGCCTTAGAACTAAAAGCATGGCAGACTTTCAAATGGATTTGTGGAAACTTCTTGGGTAACCACAAGTCTCCCACATACAAAGATGAAGTTCAGAAACTGCTCGATGCATATCAAGAAATGAGCTGTCGCATGTCCTTGAAAATATATTTTTTATATTCGCATCTAGATTTCTTTCCCGAAAACCTTGACGCGGTGAGTGACGAACAGGGGGAATGCTTCCATGAAGACATCCACTCAAAGGAAAATTGCTACCAAGGTTTCTGGAACGAAAATATGCTGGCAGACTACTGCTGGATGTTGTACCGCGACGATCCGGAGAAGGTTTACAAAAGAAAATTGTACTCGCAACGTTTTTAGATTGGTGTACATTTCTTTTTATGAATAAAGTTGTACTTTTACTTCGATAACTAGATGTGCTAGAGGAAAACCGAAAACAGATTTGGAATCAGCATACAAAACTGGTCTAGAAAAGTGTGTATGCATCTTTGATGAGAGAAAAAAGTTTGATTTTGTCGACCAGTGTTAGTTTAGTGATTTTTTTTCGGCATAAGGTTCTTGTTTATGATCATGGGAAATGACCCGGTGTTGTAGGTTACTAATATATATATATATATATATATATATAAAAAAAAATATATATATATATATATAATAATAATAATAATAATAATAATAGTAAATAAAGGTAAAGGTAGGGTGACGGTTATAACAACTGAACAATTAAAGCTGCGGTAAAAACGCAGCAGAGTTGTAAATGAAAGATGGAATCGTTAAGTTTTGTTTATTTTTGCTGTCAATTCATTGGTATGCGTACTGGTGTGTTCCGGCAGCAGAAAAAGAGCACGCTCTCTCTCTCTCTCTCTCTCTCTCTCTCTCTCTCTCTCTATATATATATATATATATATATATATATCAGTGGCGTGCGGTGATTTTTCGTCAAGGGGAAGCAATTCAAGCAAAAACAACCAAGATTATATAAAATAAAAATAAAACTTTAAAATACTCGTATATAATAAAAACAAAACACATATAATCATCTACTTACTTTACTTATAGGTTAATTCTATTCTTCTTTCTTTTTTATTAAATATATCTATTATTTCTTCGTAAAAGGCATCGGTTTTCATATCCTTAAGAAGCTTTTTCTCAATAGAGATTAAAGCTAAACTTGCAAGCCTTTCTTCCCCTTGCGCATTTCTAGCGTAGTTATGTATTCGCTTTAAATGAGAGAATGAACGCTCAACTGAGGCACTGGTGGCTGGAAGAGTCAACGTTAACTCACACAGTTTTGTAAGTTGTTGCAGAGCTCCATCTAACTCGGCATTTTTCAAATAATAAAGTAATTCATGTACTGGTTTTCCTTTAACATCACTGTCAGTGTATAAAACCAAAAGTTCACTTTTCAAGCGATGAATGTCAAAGAAAGCACGTATAAGTTGCCAGATATTTCAAGAAAATTAACTATAAGATCTGGACAGCGAAATCTAAATTGCTTCCTTTTTGACATAGGGAAGGATAAAATAACGATAAATATATATTCTTTTTCGCTTAACATGGCCATGGAATTTTTTAGTAGAAAAACTATATATGAAACTTGTTGTATTCAATAAATACTACATTATTAAACATTAAATAAGTTTTTAGAATGGAAAGAAACAATTTGTAACAGTAAAAAAAAAGCGAAAGTCATTGGGAAAAAGGATGCATTTCGTCAATTGTATCCACCTGATTACCAATTAAATGATTTTGTACAAATTATTAACACATATTGAACTCTTTAAACTTTGAAGTATAATACAGCATTTTCTTCTTTCTTTGAGTAGGGAAGCATTGCTACCCTTGCTTCCATGGACCGCACGCCACTGATATATATATATCAGAGGCGGCTCCAGACTTTCCTTTCGATGGAGGTAGCGCATATATTTATATAAAAAATTTAATATACAACACCGTTGATGTTGATACTGGTGGAGTAAGCAGTATCTGCATCAGAAATTAAATAATTCCTTACAAAAGGAAACTAATATAAATTTATATACAATAACGGATAACCCCGTTGGTTGCGACAAATATCACATACAATTTTCAAATTAAATCAGTTATTTGAAAAGGGTTAGACTCTGACTAGCGAATAAAACTAGCTTTACCAGATTTTTGCTTACACTATTGAAAAAAGTTAGAAATTTCGGGGGCGAGGGGCGTCCCCTGCGCCCCTCATGGATCGGCCCCTGATATATACATACCATATATTAGGGCGTATAAGTCGGTATTTTAAGCTTAAAATTATGCCCCTAAAGTAGGGAGTCGACTTATAGGCCCAGTCTAAAAAATTAACCTTCCACTTTCCATTTTAGCTTGTATTTAAAGACAGGTCTACCTGTCATAGGTCCTCAGTCCTGCATTAGCTCGCTTTTGGTCAACATCTGAATTGGATCCATATGACGAAGCACTTACAAATGTATCTCAGGATGTATATAATGAATTTATGATGTCAGATGATGATTATGAAGGATTTGCTAACTAATTTTTACAAGGTTTTTACAAAGTTTTACTTTTTTATGTTGGCAAGTTGGTGGTCGACTTAAACACCCAGAATAGGCTAAAATCTAAATCTGAAAATGAAAGTTAGGGGATCGACTAATCTGGACCGTAGACTTATACGCTCCAATATATGGTATATCTATTTGTATATATTAGACCCCGCTATATCTGCGATTCTCATATCCGCGACTATTTAAAACATGCTTAAAAGCGAATACTGGGCAAAAATGGCAAAAAAAAAAAAGAAAAAGAAAAATGTCGTACAACTAGCGAAAAACATGATTTTTTCAACTTAAACTATACACGGGTTTAACGAGGCGTGATTTAAAGGTTATCAGAGCACAGTATCCCGTGAGGGGTCTTTGTCAGTTCTCTCATCGGGCCGTCCCCAAGTGGCGGATAGGGGAGCTCCCCGCTGGGGAGTGGCGTTACGCCCGTGGACCAAAAACTGACAGGGTATGTTCACAGACCTTAAGGTGGCAGCCCCACCACCGGACTCGGCTGCCGTGGGTTAATCCCCTGCACAGCCTAAACGCTACGATTACAGAAACTAAAACTGCAAAACCGGACGGATCTAACGTTGACGAACTTTGGCATGAAATATCGGACACGAATTGGATGCTGGAATATACGAACTATGTACGCGGCATCGAGAATTAAGCAAATTGCAATAGGGGCTGAGAGATATAGGGTGGCGGATCTGGGATTGAGCGAAACGAGGTGGACAGGAGATGGAGAAATACGAGTGGGACCATGCCAGAAACTATTGTACTATGGAAGACCAAGAGGAGAAGAACATACAGTAGAGAAGGCGTAGGCATACTGCTCACAGGAGAGGTGGAGAAAAGTTTATTGGAATGTGGGAGCCAATATCTTCGAGAATAATAAGAGTAAGATTTAAGACGAAGGCTAGACCCATAACAATTATTCATTGTTATGCGCCTACAGAACAAGCGGAGGATGAGCAGAAGGAAGAGGTCTATGAACAGCTCACTACAGCTTTGTGGGGAGTTAAGAGAAAAGACATTGTTATCCTGATTGGAGACCTCAACGCAAAGGTGGGGAGAGACAACAAGGACAGGGAGTATGTAATGGGCAGGCATGGTATAGGAGTAATGAATAGAAATGGTGAATTATTCGTAGATTTCTGCGGAGAGCAGGAGCTTGTGATTGGTAGTACCCTGTTCCCGCATAAAGAGTGTCATAAAATTACCTGGATGTCGCCTGATGGCAGGACGGAAAACCAGATTGATCATATAGCCATTAGGAAGAAGTGGAGAGGATCGCTGATGGATGTGCGAAATATAAGAGCAGATGTAGCAAGCGATCATCATCTGGTGATAGCTGAGGTGAAATTGAGGCTGGCAAAAGCCAAGGAAAGAGTCGAGAGAGGAATGAGACGGTTTGACGTAAATAGGCTCGCAAGAAGGAGGTCAAAGAGGAATACAAATTGGCTGTGAGAAATAGATTTTCTATTCGCCAGGATGAAGGTGATGAAGTCTTGACACATGGAGAAAATGAAAAGAATAGAGTAAAAAGAGTGGAAAGAAAATGGATGAGATTTAGAGACACCTTACGGAAATCTGCAGAGGAGACAATCGGTTTCAGAAAGAAGGAGAAAAGAGAGTGAATGACTGAGGACACATGGAATGAGGTAGAAGAAAGAAGGAAAGCAAAAGAAAGAATAAACAGATGTGAATACTGATAAAGAGAATGGATTTGGGGGAGAACTGGCAACAACTGAATCGAGAGGTCAAAAGACCGGCCAGAAACGATAAGAGAGAATTTGTGAACGAGATGGTGCAACAGGGAGAGACAGCAGCGCGGAGAGGAGGTATGAGGGAATTATATAAAATAACGAAAGCACTGACAGGGAGAAATTATAGAGACAAGACAAGTAAAATCAAAGGATGGAACTATTTTTGACTGCTGAGATGCAACAATTGGGTAGGTGGAAAGAGCATTTTAGAGAAGTTTTGAATAGAAATAGACCCGAGGAGTTAATTCAAGAAGAGGTGAGAGGGAACCAGGAGCTAAACATAGGTGTTAGACCACCAAATAAGGCTGAAATCCGGAGGGCTATCAAGAAGTTAAAATGAGCAAAGATGCCAGGGATGGATGGTGTAGAGGCAGAACTGTTAAGGTGGACCCAGGGATGATGACAGACGAATTATATGGACTCTTCGGTATAATATGGGAAACCGAGAAGTTTCCCAAGGAATGGAGATAGGGCTTGCTGGTGAAAATACCAAAGAAAGGAGATCTATCGCGATGTGACAACTGGAGGGGAATCACACTGTTGTCTATACCTAGTAAGGTGCTGACCTATAGTGTGGATAGAGGCTGTATGTGGACAGTGATGGAAAACTATGGAATAATGGAGAAGATTATTAATATCGTTAAGGAATCATACCGAGGATTTTCTTGCAAAGTGGAACATAACGGGAAGTTTACAGGGCCTTTTAAGCTTACAACAGGAGTGAGACAGGGTTGTCTGCTGTCATCAGTGATATTTTTGTTAATGCTGAACATTGTAATGAGGAGAGTGGTTGAAGGAGGTAGGCGGAGTATTGGTCGGGGATTGCTGGATGTTTTGGAAGACTTGGACTATGCCGACGATTTGTGCTTTTGTCACAGAGGCGTGAGGATATGGTAGCGAAGCTGGAGGATTTGGGAAGAAAGTTAGAATTAGAAATTAATAAAGGAAAAACTAAGACAATGAGATCAAATGGCAGAGATGGAGCCTTCAGAGTTGGGGAGGTTGAGCTAGGAGAGGTTGACGAGTTTGTATACTTGGATAGTGTAGTGGCGAAGGATGGAGGAGCGGAGGAAGATATTAGAAGAAGGTTGACTAAGGCTGCGGGTGCTTTTGCCCTGGTAAACCCAGTATGGAGATCAAACCAGTTGTCGAGGAGAGTCCAAATAAGAATATTTAACAGTAATGTTAAATCAGTCGCCCTGTATGGTAGTGAATCATGGAAGGTAACAAAAGAACTGACAAAAAAGGTGCAAGTGTTTGTGAATCGATGTCTGAGAAGGATTATGGGAATTAGATGGCCGGATAGAATTTCAAATGAAAGACTATGGCAGATCGCAAATCAGAAAAGGATAGAAGCGCAAATTAGGAGAAGGAAGTGGAGATGGGTTGGACATGCTTTGAGGATAGAAGAGGGAGATATAGCTAAGGCGGCTTTGGAATGTTATCCGCAAGGAAGAAGGAAGAGGGGTAGACCGGTGAATTCAGGGCCGTATTATCCAATAGGCACAGTAGGCACTGTGCCTAGGGCTTACGAAAACTAAAAGGCCTACGAAAATTTTTTTACCATCTTTTTTTTATTTGTATGATAAAAACTGTAACAAAGATCTCTTCTTGAAAAAAAAAAAAATATATATATATATATATATATATATAACAAGGATAGGCACAGTATATATACAAAGAGGTACAGTCATGTCAATGGCAGTCTTTTTTTTTTTTATAAAGTGCAAGAAATTAACACCAGAGATGAACTTTTCGAGATTTTTTCATTGGAAAATCAGCAATAACATCTTCAAATGATGTTTTTCGCACAATCTCATTCTCAATAGAGAGTAGTGCAGCAGGGAAGGTTGGATCACCTAAAATGAGAAAAAAACAGCAAAATTGTATATGAGTAAATGATTTGAAATTAATTAATATTATTATTAATTATTATTATTATTATTATTACTATTATTATTATAACTAAAAAAATTATTCAAGATAATTTTGATCACCCATCTACACAGAAATCGATACACCCATAAAAATGCATCCACCAAAGGGCCTACGAAACAGAAGGGCCTAGGGCCTACGAGGACCTCAATCCAGCCCTGCCGTTGATGACTTGGAGGAGATCCTTACTGTTGGAAACTAAGAGAATTGGAAGAACCTGGCCAGAAGTTAAAGCCCAAGCAGCCAACCGTACCCGATGGCGAAGCACAGTTGACGCCCTATGCTATGCTCCACGTAGGAGTGAAGAGGACATAAGTAAGAGCACAGTATACTGTACTGTACAATATTAATCGTAACATAATGGCATGTTTTGTTGAATGAACCGTACATGTTTATTTCATGCTAGTAGTATGACCGCAAAATGGGAGAGTGCAGGAATATTGCAATGTTGATAAATGTTGCAAAGGGGGAGGGGAATGTTGCAAGTGTTATGCAACAAAGGGAGGGGTTATGCAATGAAGGGGGAGGAGTTATGCAACAAATCAATGCTGGAAAGGGGGAGGGAGGGAGCTTCGGGGTGAGAAGGGAGGATGACCTCCCCCAAAGGGGTAACCTTAACCTAAGAGAGGGAGAGAAAGGAGAAGGAGGAGAGTCTTTGGGGGAGAAGGTGGGATGTCCTCACCCCCCAAAGTGAAACCTAACCTAAGCCTTAACTTAAGAAGGGGAAAGAGTTCTTTATTCCACCGGAGCCCGTCACATTATGAGCGTCCAGGGGCCAAGCAGCTGTTATATAGAGGGTCGTGAGTTGCCAAATATCACTTATTTATATATGGAGGGGTTACCAGAGAGCACTATATAATTTAATTATTTATTTATATATAGATGAGTTGCCACTTATTGTTTTTATTTATTTATATAAGGAGGGTTACCAGTTATTGTTTTTAATTTAATTATGTTTAGGTGTACCTTATTAAGGTGAGTTGACAGGTTGCACCATTTATTTTAATTTTTATTTAGATGAGTTGCCACTTATTTATTAAAGGCAAGAGAGACTCTACTTAAATTTGTTCAGCAAGAGAACTAATTATTTAAATGATCACCAATATTAACAATAAAAGAAGTACACTAGACAATTAATCCATGGCTTAGCAAAAGAAATCGTTCATCTTAATAGTCATTTATTCTTTACAGTATACTAAATTGGCAATAAACATTTTAAGTATTCTATAAGAATAATATTTAATTTACCTATAATTCGAAAGACGAAACGCTTTCATTTATTCTAAAGCCAAACCGAAAGTGTCTATTTACTTTTGACAATCCTTTCTATACACCTATATTTTTATAAGTAGATTTCAGCGAAATCAACGTAATTGATAAAAGAATTAAATGAGAAGTCTATATATACTTAAACAATAAAATTTTAACCAACTTCCCGTTTCTTTGTTCAGTTTCCAAAATTTTAGCCAACTCACCATATGAAAGCAAGCAAGCAAGCATCGACCACCACGCATTTTTCTTACTATTTTCAACACGAATAAAATAAATAAAAAAAAATTTAGTGATGGAATCCGTACCATGTTACGGTACTCTCGTCTAAACTGTAGGTCTAAGATGGTTCAAAAACAATGCTACTTGACATCTTGTACTTTAGAACGGTTGCCTTTAACATATAAAAGCACATGTCAGTACACTGATTTACTTCAAAGCCAAACCGAAAATGTCTATTTACTTTTGTCATTCCTCTGTATAACCTTTGGTTAGCTTCCACCCGAATTGCTCATTCTGACGAAGGTCAAGCTTTTCACTCCACCTTAGACCTACAGTTTAACGTGGAATCCGAACCACGCCCCAACAGCAGCCCAGCGTCTTAACCACTAGGCCACCAAGGGTACCCATTTATCTACCAAACCACTTTCTTTTATTGTGTGGAAGGATGAACAGCTGGGTCTTGCTGCGCGCCGGCTGCCGTCGGGTCTCGAATCGGGGGCCGATGGATTTGTAGTCAGCGACGCTAACCACTACACCAACGAGGCGCATGACTACACCACCAAGGCGCATTGTGTATATTCTGCTCGATTTTTTAGTTCATTCAGAACAAAAATTAAAGGGCTTATAAGGACAAATTTGCTCGAATTTTTAGTTTATTCACAACAAAAATTAAATGACATAATGATAAATTAATCATCAATATAATTCCCTTCTTTTTCTATAACCTCCCACCTGTAGAAAAGTTTTTTATGCCACGTTCGAAGAAATCCCTTGGTTTCGAGTTAAAAAAAGCGATCACTTCGTTTTCGATAGCTTCCCTGGATTGCAACTTTTGTCCATCTAGGTGGTGTTGCAGACTTCTGAATAAATGGTAGTCTGAAGGTGCAATGTCCAGAGAATAAGATGGATGAGGCATTTTTTCCCAGCCAAATGCCTCCAATTGGGCAGTGGTGATTCGAGCAGTGTGAGGGCGCGCGTTATATTGGTGGAATAGAACACCTCTGCGATTAATTAATGCAGGACGTTTTTCTTGTAATGCCATCTTCAATCGTTGGAGTTGTTGGCAGTAGACTTCAGCTGTAATTGTTTGGTTATCTGGCAGAAGCTCAAAATGAATAATTCCTTGCATATCCCACCAAACGCATAGCAAAATTTTCTTTGGATGGGTCCATTCCTTGGCTGAAGTTCAGGCTTTGTTTCACGGCTAAGCCACTGATGTCGACGCTTAATATTGTTATAGAGGACCTATTTTTTCATCCCCAGTGACGATCCGATTCAAAAACGGTGCCTGCAGTTGCCGAGAATGCAGTGATGTGCAAATATCGATTCGATGTTGAAGATTCGCTTGTGACAAATCATGCGGAACCCATTTTCCAACCTTCACTACTTTTCCTAACAGTTTTAAATAATGATGAATGGTCATATGGCTAACGCCGAGTTGCAGGCCAAGTTCTCTTACAGTTACCGTTGGGTTTTCCTCCACTGTTGCTTTCAGCAATTCTTCATCTAACTCATTTGGTCGTCCTGTTCGTTGATAATCTTTCAGGCTGAAGTCTTCATTTCTGAACTTCTCAAACCATCTCCTACACATCCATTCTCTCACAACATCATTTCCATAAACTCTTTGAATGATTTTTGCGGATTCACTAGCGTTAGATCCTTTATGGAACTCATACAGCATCACATGTCGAATACGCTCTTTCGTGGGTTCCATGTTTTTTCAATTACTGTAATATCGTAGAGGGTGGCGTTGTATCTGTATGAAAAACACGAGAGAAAATATTCATTAGCCTAATCCTACACTAGCCTAAGTCATTCTGTATCATTCTGTTTCGTGATAAAACCTGTGCAAATCTGTCGCCGCGCGTATTTTGCAAAATTTCTAAAACTATTTCACATTATCTTGAGGTTATTCTTTTATCTATCGTCCGTTTTCTAATCGAGCAGAATTTATGTTACAACCTGATATATATATATATATATATATACATGTTTTCACAATTTCGTACATTTTTTCGTTCTTATTAATATTAATTCATTCTTTACAGTATATTAAGTTGACAATAAACATTTTAATTATTCTTATAGAATATTATTCATTTTACGTATAATTCGAAAGACAAGGAAGGCATTCGTTAAAACAACTTCTCTTTTTATTCGAGGAATGGAAGATCTAACGGTAGAAACTCGACACGCATAAAAACTCACACCTGACTTGCCGGAGGTTTCTTGAAAACCGCAAACATCCATTTGACCTAAATCTGTCCAATACCACCTAGGAAGAATCTCTCACGACTCCTATTTATTGTTTTCATTATTACCATTACTAATGAAGTTAAAAACTGAACTTAAATATATACATAAACCTCATGTGATTGTTTTCCATGAACAAATTATTTATAGGCTAAATTAGCTTTTCATTAAGTAATGAATTTCCTTATCATATTGCCATATGCAACAATATATATATATATATATATATATATATATATATATATGATGGTGCAAATTACAGTAGTAATAATAAGCTAAATCGGTTTTCCTTCTCCCCAAATTGTTCATTTTGACAAAGATCAAGCTTGCCACCCGCCTTAGACCTACAGTTTAACGTTGAATCCGAACTATTTTTCTTTGCGTGTAATTTGTGTGGTATCTTCTTCATAGTTGTGTTAAAACTTTACATTGTCTCTGTTAATGAAATGAAATGAATGAATGAAAATGAAAAAATGGAAAGGTTTATTATTATTATTATTATTATTATTATTACGTGCGATGATTGTCTCTGTTATTGAAATGAAATGAAATGAATGAATGAAAATGAAAAATGGAAAGGTTTATTATTATTATTATTATTACGTGCGATGATTCCTTAGTTCACGAAGATTAAGCTTATAGCCCCTCCTTTCGAGTTGATCTGAGGAAGTGGCGAGCTGGCTTCTTTTACTCTCCACCTCACATAGGTACACCCGGCTCATCTTGGGTTGTATGTACCTAGAAATTACAGTGTCACCATCCCGACTCGAGATCTCAACCTCCGATCAGCACCCAAGCGTCTTAACCACTAGGATACCTAGGGTGCCCATTTATCTACCAGCCAAACCAGACATTCATTTTCACGAACTAAACACAATTTAATCACACTCCTACGCGAGAATTGGCAAGTAAAAAGTCAAGCCGAATAAATGAATCAAAGTTGAGGATCGAATAGTATGACCGCATATAAAAATATTGTCGTGATAGATTGCAAGTGGCAAATGTTGATCAATGTTGCAAAGGGTTGAGGGATATTGCATAAAGGGGTGGGTTCTAAAATGGGAAAACCGAGAATAGTATGGGCACAAATATCAATGCAAATATTTGAAACCATGGTAGAGATTGCAAGTGGCAATACACCTTGAGATGTGAACATTAAATCTACGGAGAGAAGATAAAGACACCATTAGTCAACCAATCAGGACGTCCAAAGCGTGGACCCGTTATATCGGTGTTACGATTGGTACACAAATTTAACATAGCCCCGACCAGTTACATTGACAACGAATCATCAAACCTACGAACCGCCTATTAGTCTATTTGGGGTGGTGCTTGGGGATCATGCATATAACAACAGTCGTTTTCACCAGTGAATAAACATTTTCTCCATCATGAATCAAGAACTTTACAGTTTACCGGATTTATATCACGATGGAGACATTTCAGCGTTCTCCACAATTAATCTTTTTAACGCAGCCGACCAGGATGGATTATTGCCAACGCAAACCATTGATGATATTTGCAATGACGCTCCTTACGATCCGGCGCAAGGGACTGCCGTAGAAATGTAAGTAATTATGTGCCTGTAATTTTATTTTTTGTAGCCAATTATTCGCGAACTGGTTATTTATTTAGTGTGCCTGTCATTAAGAGAAAGAGCACTGTCCTGGATTATTTCATCATATATATGGAGGGATGTAGTAATTCATCTCATCACATTAAAAATGCTTCATTTAGATATCCGCAATTATAGATTAGTTTGCAATTAATATTATGCTAAAGCGCTGTTTTGATTCATTGAATTTTTTTTATAGCAATCCTTTGCATGTTTTAAATAATTTTATAAATGCCATAATAAACTATTCGGCATTTTCTCTTAAAGGAACTTCTCTGAGTGGTTCAAAGATATCTTCACACTATAATACTCTTACTATATGTATACTCTGCATATGTTTTAAACAATTGGGGTTTTATTAAAAAAGATTTAGTATGAACTAATTAATGATTCTTTCTCCTTTAAGGTTCAATGAAGATTTGACACGTGTTATACAATCTTTTTGTTTTAAAGAAACCCATATCACGGACCTGAATACGGAGGTAGAAGATTTACCGAGCAGTCAACCCAACGATTGTCACATCATTAACGAAATAATGTAAGCATTTTTTTTTGTTTCGATCTTTTTTTTCGGGGAAAAAGGCACAATGTATTTTCATCAATTTATTAAATGAAAGAAATCATGTTTTTAGTACAATAACCATCTTAAGCTACAGAATATACAAACTAACATTATTGGTTACAAATATATATATATATATATATATATATATATATATATATATATATATATATATATATATATATATATATACAACGAACAAAACATCATACTATACAACGAGTACGCACAATCGGGAAACGACGTTTTATCTGTCTGCATACCATTTCGTCGTTTCGTTGAGTGTGACACGGGTCGAATAATTTTCAAAAATGTATAATTCTTTACCACGTGATATATGCATGAGAAATGAAAGGCAGTACATCCCACAAGTTTCACTAAAATATCCTTGTAGACGGAAGGGATTCCATACAATTTCGGGGATATGCAGCTCATCGAGAAATTTTACAATAACAGGGTAACTCCAGGGTTGAGTGCCGAGTTAATCAAAATAGTACATGCGGTCCCTAGTTTTAAAATAGATTGCAAACCAATGAATCCCTTCACGACCAATAACATCCCTGTTCGCAATAAGACTACCGCAATCTCTCGTTGTTGGCAATTTCAATGTTTCATTCTTCGTAAACACACCGATAAATTTGGAACGTGTGATTCGTTCACTATTCATTACTCTCTGAAGTGTATTCGCGTCCATTTTAAAAGTCAGTGACAACGTCCGTAAATCTGTCTACTTCTATTAGGGCTTGTGATTCGAGGTATACTAGTACACTAATAGGCGCGTCTATCGGCTTGGCGAATTCCAATCTGATTGAGATGTTTCCACTCTGTTGTGGACTTAAGTGTGTATTTACACTAGCAGATAAGTCAGGTGTGATGTCAAACGGATAAAGGTTAAATTAATCGATGAATTCTTTCTGCTTTACCACAATACCGAGCTCATCACAATCACTTGCAATATGAGCCAGATTACTATATGCTCTCGCGCAAAGTGGGAACACAGCGTCTGATGAGTAGTCCGTATCCAATGTTCCTCCCAACGCAACGCTATTAACGTATAGTTACATTTTTAAGGCCGAAATTATCGAATTTAAAGGCATTCTTTTTATATTTTCCATTCACCGAATTGTGTTCCTGCATTCCAATTAATATCCTTTTAGGTAGATTTCCCAGGGCGATGTTTTCTATCTGTTCCGATGCCAACCCTGCTGGCACCGTGTATAGTTTGATTTGAACTCTGTTAATTGAGTATTTTACTGTGACATGTAGTAAATTTTTCTCAATTTCTATTTGTTTCGGTGAACTTAATTTCACTCGCCGTACGCGGTGGTATATCTCCATAATGTGAATCCCAAAGGGTTTTGCTCCCTCTTCTTGATCAGCATCCATATTTAAACAGATCTCAGGATTCGTTTAGGTGAGCTTTATTTTCATATCCAACCCATTCACAAGCAACTTCTCTTGGAATGTGAAATCTGTATGCAGGCGTCCAAAACACTCATATGTCTTCTTTTTTTTGTCCTTTATACTACTTTCGTCTTTAGCTTGATAATATCCCTCGGCACTTAAAAAGGTATTATTCGCTTCTTTGGAAAAGTTGAGGACATTTTCCAGATAGGCTCGTAGGTGATAGTACCGCGATCCTGCAGATATGTTGACCTCATTTAAATATATGTCACATTGGTTGAATATGCAGTGCAGAAAGTTTGTTTCAGTGTATACAGCAAATTTGTCATCGCAGTCCGTTCCATCAGAATGGGCTATGCGTAGTTTAGCGTACATGTGCACAGAGCTTGGTTCAAAAAAGTAATGACCTTAGCTGGGTATCACGAATTCTACAGGGGCACTCGGAGAACTAATTGTGTTTAAAGGGTTAAATGTAATAAAGTCACTGTGTTCAATAGAAACTTGAGTTGGGGGCATGTCAAGGAGGGACAGCTTCGATTTACAAAATTGTGAACTACACGGATGGATGAAGCGTGCCATGACGAGTTAGAAATAGTGCCTCCTCTCTCGACAAGTAGCAAACAAACTATGATTCATGAGATCAATGTCCTTAGCTTATATCAATAAAAAAATGGTCAACCATAGGTTTCATTCGCTTAGAACACTTCTTTTTTGATATCCTTTTACGTTTAATGCCACGTGATGGTGATCCCTTTTTCCGGACATCCTTCTTCTTTACACCACCACGCATTTTCCTCTTTGCATCTTTGACAATTTCTCCCCGTGTACGCTTTAAGTGTTTTTTTAGAGCTTCTTTAGATTTAGCCCCAGCCAATATGTCTTCTGCCGTGTTAAGACATGATTGTAGCGCTTTCCTCCCGAAGTATCTGGAACTCTTCTTCAGCAAAGGGACAGCCGTACGTAGTATAGTTGAAAAAATGGATCCAAGCCCACTACCACGCTGGTATCTCACCCCTCGATGGACTGTGAAAGGCTTTCTGTCCATTATAACTCAGTGCGACGAAAGTGGAGCTTCACTGTTAAGCTCCCATCACCGAATGGGAATTTTTTTCCCTCAATCGTTCTTATATATATATTGAGATATTGGTTATTAGATTAGTTGCGACATTCACATAATGGGGTCTGTCATATGTAATACTCAAACGCTTCTCTCTATGGTTGGGAATGTGAGCAATGCGTAGGAGGCGTACCTGGGTATCCCCAACAAACTGGTGCTCCACTATATTGCTGTAAATATAGCACATGTCTGGGGGTGTATAGCCAGCAACCAATTTCTCCAATTTCATCTGATACAGCCCTTTGTCTTTAATATTTCTGTTAGCCTTTGATTTTAGGATAAGAGTATGTGCAGGGTTTACTTTGTTTAAGATTTCGTATACTAAATCAGCCGTAAGATTTGAGTTTTTTAAACTTACGTTTAAGTCTCTCACAACATCCTCAGCCGCACCATAACGGCCCGGACTTAGTGCTACTGCTGTACTGTAAAACCGTGCATCCTCAGTCAGGGCGATACGTAGAGTTTCATCCCGAGTTACCCCGGCTTTTTCACACTCATCAAAGTCTCTAAGAATCGTAATAAATATTTAAAAAGAGGGTGTCCAGCTGAATTTCGCATACCCCCACGTCATATCCCCACCTAGCCATTTCACCAGGTACATTTTTCTCTTTCCTCCTAAAATTTTCTCAATTTTAAACACATTTTTTCCTAAATTAAATGTCACTTTCTGCAACTCCTCGCGGTAAAAGCCTCCTACGATTTTTTCCCCATTCAAATCTTCAACGTAATACAACATTATCTCGCCTTTAGGTCTCATAGCCTTAACTTTAAAAATCTCACGTGTCCAACCTTGCTCAAATCCCTTCTCGAATTTATTTCCTGAACGCGACAGCCTTACAGAGTGTGGTGGTAGTGGTGTTCCATCTCTTCTCACAACAGGCTCTGGGCGCGTACCTCTTTCTAAAATCTCATTAGGTGTTGTCCTAATCGTGCGATGGTGTGAGCGGTTGTAGGATGAGGCCAATGATTCCAGAATGTCTAGAAATCTGCATGTGTTTTTATGTGTAAAATAGCGGTGCATACGTTCCTTTATGGTACGTTGAACTCTTTCAGCTAAAGATGCCTTATGTATAGAATTGGTAGTGTAGTAGCTGATATTAAACTCTGTCAACATGTTCTGAAATGCTCGGCCTATAAATTTTTTCCCCATATCAGTACAAAAATAGCCAGGAACCCTGTTTTCTTTCAACATCAGCGTTTTGGTGGCTTTAGCAACTGTTTCAGGCGATTTATTTTTCAGAGGAATTAGCCACAGATATCAAGAGAATACATGTATTATGAATAGGATATAGCGGTAACCATCGTTATACACTGAATATCTTTGCGTGTCTGTTAAATCTACTTGCCAAATAGAGTCAATCGAAGCAGCTGTTGTCTTGGCTGTTTTAAACATTTTTCTGAAAGGTTTATGAAGTGTATAAGCGTCCTGTTCCTGTAAAAACCTCTCAACATATTTTTCCCCTACTCCATCATTGGAAACACTTCTGTACAGTCTATCTACGCCTCCGTAGGAGGCTGTGCTAGAAGTGTCATAATAACGTCATCTTAATATGTTAGCCATTTGCGTATTTTAGAGGCACGTGGGTAGGGTTGACCGTTATTTAACCTCTTCTTTCTCCTCTTCAGAGGTGTTACCGCTAGGGGTGATACCGTTTTCAATTGTGGCATGTGCGATGCATGTTCCAAGTCTTTTAACCTGTTCAGATTTCCTATCATTGATTTGGGGATATTTATCTGTTGTAGTCTTGCTTTAATATGCTTCCATCCTGATGGGGATGGCCTATCCCACTTTCTCTCCAGATCATGGACGATGTCTACGATATTCGATCCCTGTACCTTTGCTCCTTCCATAATGATCTCACCCGTATCGGTCCAATGTATGTATCCTCATTCAGTAAATTAGAAAGACTTAAACCTTTATTCTGCAATGTATGTGGGAGGGTGCTTTTTAATACATGCTCGACATGTTGTGGGGCGGACCCGTTATTCTTTGGTTGGCCACTCTATCGTGGGGCACAGGCCCTATGTCACCATTCCCATCGTTGTCCGTGCTGTGCCTAATAATCACGGAGATCTCTGTCGGATTCTTATAATTTTCGTACTCGTGAAGAAATTTTTGCAGAGCTTCTTAGTATAAGATTTTTTTTCATCAGGTGTTTTTTCACTGTTTAATAGGGCTAGCAATTCGCTTTCCATTCTTTAAAGCCTGTTTTTACGTGATTCTAGATCCGTGTCTGGATTCTTTGAACTTTGCAGTGAAGCATACACCTCGTGTGGAATCACTACCACGTTCTTCATTATGTTAATCTAGTCAGTAAAGGACCCAAAACTGAAAATAAGATGGGGAGGAATGACCCTCCTCTTTGTACAATAATTCGTTTTTTCTTACCCACAGTTTGATTTTTACGAGCGATTGCACGTATTATGTTCTTGTAACGGCGTAGGCGAGCCTTCTGAAGCGGTTTCATTGATACATTGCAATTTATAACGTTAAGACAGATTTCACAGATGCATTTTAAAAAGTCGGAGTCGATATTCGATATTTTTTAAAAAATCTGTTGCATTGCCCGGGACAGTCGATGATAGATTTTAAGTAATTCATGGTATTTCTTTAGCCTCTTTGTCATTCTGGAATATATACCATTTCAGGCTCGTTTGGAAATATCAAGTCATCCCACAAGTAATGTCGTTTTTTAGATCGGAATTTGAAGGACAAAAAAAAACTCAACTGAAACTTTTTAATCTAGTATATACTGTATTTTCCATCGGAATCAATGACACTCTGCAAACGTCCTACAAGCTTTTCAATGCCATGTTTATAAAATTCAGGCGGTTTTGAGGCAAAAAACGTACAAAGACTGATGTGCAGGTCATCTAAAGAAGTATACAGTTTCTCATCAAGATAGTTTTTCAGACTCCTGAAAAGATGATAATCTGAAGGCGCAAGGTCTGGAGAATATGGAGGATGTGGAAGTTTTTCACACCCAAGCTCCTCAATTTTTGAAGTGATCCAAGCGGTATGAGGACGTGCATTGTCGTGGTGAAACACGATTCCTTTCCGATTAACCAAAGAAGGTCTCTTTTCTTTTACTGCAGTGTTCAATCGATCCAGTTGTTGACAGTAGACTTGAGCGGTGATTGTTTGGTTGTGTGTTAAGGTTTCAAAGTGTATTACACCACCTTTATCCCACCAAACACTAATCAACACCTTCCGAGGGTGAAGATTTGGTTTCGGCTGTGATGTCGCTGGTTCTCCGGCTCAAACCCACCTTCGACGGCGCTTAACATTCTGGTACAGTATCCACTTTTCATCACCAGTCACTAAACGGTGCAAAAACGGATCGTGGAGTTCACGGGTATGAAGAGCTGCGCTAATGTTTACCCGCACCCTCAGATTGTCGACCGACAATTCATGTGGCACCCATTTTCCTAACTTAGGCACTTTCCCGAGTTGTTGCAAATGTCGATGGATGGTGGACGGGGATGAATTGAGTTTCTGGGCCAATTCTTCGACAGTTGTTGAACAGTCTTCTTCAAGTGCGGCTAACAGCAGGTCATCATCAAACTCAGCAGGGCGTCCAGAGCGTGCTGCATCTGTCAAACAGTAGTCACCATTCCTAAACTTTTGAAACCATCTTTGACATCTCCTCACATGCAGAATATCGTTGCCATAAACGTCCTGAATGTTTCGTGTTGCTTCAGTAGCACTGTTCCCTTTTTTGAACTCGTAAAGCATTATATGCCTGATATGCTCTTCTGATACCGCCATGTTTATGAGGGGTTCACATGAAGCAAAACACACGTCTTCACTGGTCAAGGTCTGTAAAGTATGTAGCGAAACACGATAGATCTCTTAGATATAACCTTCGGAAAATTTATGCTTAAACCGAGTAGGACTAGTTTAAACTTAATCTCTCGTAAAAAACGACATTACTTATGGGATGACCTGATATATTCGTTCTTAGAAACACCCTAAACGTGTTTCTCGGATGAAGGTCGCAGAGCAAATATCCGTAACGCTGGCTTGTAGCTTCTTTATAAACTTCCAAAAACTCCTTACGCTGATTCGGGAACATTTGATTGGCTAATATCGCAATTTGTGATATAACTCTACGTTGCGCGAATAAGACTAGATATTGTGTATTTAACGACACATCATGCACGTATCTTTTTTTGAAAAATAAATTCTGGTTGATGAAGAACATGCGTATGTTAAGATGGGAGAATACTCTAAATGTCTCGGCAAACGTTTTATCCGTCTCCAACATGAGATCGTCAATTACAATTACTGTATGTTCATTTCCCTTTAACGAATTAACGTCATATACACCTCTGTGGAATAAAATATCATCTTGGTACTCGTTGAATACTGACTGATACGTCGAATAACACCATATAACTTTATGCACAAATTTTGAGAACATCTCTCCCTTTCCTTTAATGATTTTAAGCATAAACACAGTTTTACCACATCCTCTAGTGCCAGATATAATACATGTGGAGGGGCTCGTGAACCTGAATTTTTCTACAGAATCCATATCTAAAACGTCACACTCCTAAGTGGGTCATTTACAAAATATAATAAATATTTAAGTGATGATCTTTATATTCTACATTCTTGTTTTTCTCTTCTCCCACAGAATCCTGAATGAGGATGAGGTACAGCATCCCATCATCGATATTACAGATGACCCCGACGACAGTGTAGTTGTGATCGCAGACTCCATCCCTATTGCCGAGTCCACACCAACGATGCCTGTAGCACGCAACAATTCAAAGCGGAGGCATGACGAAGAGCCCTCCACGTCAGGTATAAAGGGTGCCAGGATTGAGCCGGTTGTTAGAACCCCTAGTAACAGATCTCCAATCCTCTACGTCTTACGACACAACCCCCACAATAGTACCTTCCTCAAATAAAAATATACCCCCTTATGCCTGTTCAATTCCGGGTACATCCTCCACAGCCGCAGCAGCTTCGCGTTCTGTAGAGGATGGTATAACATTCGAGTTGGTGCGCACCGCTACCCCCACCCCAGCCTTGACTAGAAATCGGTATATAGTCAGGGTTGATGCATGTATAGCAATGGTGTTGAACACGGACTACGGCGCGTAGTTGAAAGTATTGTGGAGTTTGCCCTTCAGAACCCCGACGAACGTGAAGTCAGAACGCGGCTGTCCTTCGGGTTTGGGTCAGATGACGGAGATGTAGATGATTTTTAGGTAGTAATACCATTCAGACGCTTGGCAGCTGTAGATATAAAGTATATATTAGTCCGTATAATGCAGGCCTCTCAAAATAGTATAGCCTTCAATATGGACAACTTCACGGTAAATATTGACCGTGTGTTCCGTGTTGCGGGACATAGTGCCACACCTTGTACTCTTAACTTCAATTCTCAGGCTATTTACAGGCGGCATATAAACGTCGATCGTGGTTGCGGCTTTATAGCAGTAGTCTTAGCTCGTATGTTTAATGTACTAAATACACGGACCCAAAAAATTTGGTTGCCTACGGTAGTGGAGCGTGCCCTTAAACTAGCTGTAGACTGTAAACTTGAGTTTGACTGTAATATGGGTCCTGAAGAGCTGAGAAGGATAAAACAGGAAATAAATGTTCGTATAGTTGTATTTGGAATGGATGATTGTCGTAGGACTCTATATGTTTTTAAAAGCAGTGTGAGAGATCGTACAAGACCCATACTTATTTTAGGGCTGTCAGGAACAACGTATCTCTCCATCCGTAATATAAGGGACCTTTATGCGAGTTATGATAAAAGTCGAAAATATGGACGACATTATGAGTTGTGTACGGGGACTATTGAGTTTGCGGATATAGTGAAACATTATAAAAATTGCCACATGGTATGTGAGCAATGTAAAAGCTCCAAATGTGAAAGCCGTGTAGTTGAAGCTGAGAAGAGGGATTGTGATGTGTGGAGACGCACATTTTTCAATAATAACTGTTTTGAGCTCCATAAATCAATTGGCACGTGCAGGAAAATGAGAATCTGTGAATGTGGTATGTTTCACATGATGGATAAATGGGGAAAATTCACGCATAAATGTGATGAAATTCACTGTTCTACACTCCATGAGAAATATAAGGCGGTTAGAGTAAAGCATGTACGTCATATGAAAAACGCTAAGCCTAAAAATAGCCCTTGTATAACTGTTTACTACGATATAGAAACATACACGAGCGCTGAAACCAAAGAGTTTATTCCACATTCACTTTTAAGCCAGACTATCTGTGATGAGTATATGGAGATCGAGAGTGATGAGTGTCACAAATATGGTAAACGGACAAACGTTTTTAAAACCATTGTCCACGATAGCCCTGTGAAACTCTTTGTATCCTATATTGTCAAGTTAGCGGACAAGTTCAAAAAAATTACTCTATATTCTTGCCCATAACGGTGCAAAATTTGACACACAGTTCCTTTATAAGGAGTTGCTTGAGTACGAGTCATCTGAGATATTTACAGGTGATCCCTTGAAAAGAGGACACAAACTTATACAAATGCAAATAAGAGGTAGTGTACAGTTTAAAGACACTTTATTATTCACACCTTGTAAATTAGCAAAGCTACCCAAGGTCATGGGCGTATCCGCTGAAGTCTCAAAAGGATATTTCCCCTACACATTCCTCACTAGTAAATTACGTAGGACTACCTCCACCCAAACATTACTTTAACTATGAATGTATGAGTACAGATGAACGTGAAGATTTTGACCGCTACTAAACAGTTTTAATGAACCTAAACCTTACAATATAGCTGATGAATGTGAGCGTTATTACGTGAATGATGTGCGCGTGCTTAGAGTATATTTCCAGGCGTTCAGAAGGATACATAGGCCGTTTGAAGTGCGATCCGTTGCAAGTCGCAATCACGATCGCCTCATTATGTTTTACGGTGTTCAAGAATAACTTCATGCCTAAAGACACCTTAGCCGTTATTCACAGAAACAATCCCCGCAGTTATGGGCACAAGGCTATTTACTGGCTCATACACATACAGCAACAGACAGGTATGTACATAAAGTATGCCCGCAACACGGGGGAAGTACCCATTAAGGTTAATGGTCGTGTTTTTTGGGTTGATGGTCTAAGCGAAAACCGTGCCACTGGTGAGAAGATTGTGTACTCCTTTAACTGTTGCTGGTGGCACGGATGCCCCGTCCTGAGTGTGGAATCGTAGGAGATATCCACGGTGGATCTGCTGCCGACAGTCTTGCGTGGACCCGCACCTGCGGTCAACTTATAGGCTCCCAGTTCACTCACAAAGTCTTGTGGGAGCATGAGTATGATGTACGGATAGAAACAGATGAACAGTACCGTGAAGAAATAAACACGATCAAACGTTCAATGGTGCTGGATCCTCTCAAATGCGGTGATAGCTTGTTCGGAGGGTGTACAAATCCCTTCAAGCTATACTTTTCGACCACGGAGGGCGTGAAACTCCATTACTACGACTTTTGTTCTTTATATCACTACGTGATGAAGAATGGTTACAGTTAGCAAAAATTCAACTTCACCATGAGATAGACCACGAAATTGTATACAGGACACATAAGTTATATTGATTGTACAAATAACATTTGATAAAGTAAAATTATATTGTTCAAAATCAGGGTAATAGTTTTTTCTGGCCCAACCGTATATAAGAAATTGTTGGTAATATATATATATATTTATATATTTATATATATATATATATATATATATATATGCGCCTCGGTGGTGTAGTGGTTAGTGTCGCTGACTACGAATCCATCGCCCCCGGGTTCGAGACCCGGTGACAGCAGCCGGCGCGCAGCAAAACCCAGCTGTTCAACCTTCCACATAATAAAGAAAGTGGTTGGTAGATAAATGGGTACCCTAGGTGGCCTAGTGGTTAAGACGCTGGGCTGCTGGTGGGGCGTGGTTCGGATTCCACGTTAAACTGTAGGTCTAAGGTGGAGTGAAAAGCTTGACCTTCGTCAGAATGAACAATTCGGGCGGAAGCTAACCAAAGAGGCGGTCAGAAAATAAGTTTACATGGTGTATAATTTCGTAACTAAAAGACCTACATTGATTATGTTTATATCAGGTGAATTCGTTAATTATTGTTGGCAACACTGCACGTCGATTCGGCTGCCATCTACCGTACATTGGTTATATGAGTCAGTTGAACATGGCGGCTCGACTAGAACAGTGCCCTGTCATTTCTGCAACGATATTCCGAGCCAGTCAGTGGTCAAGAATTTCTCGAGCGCATTGTCACAGGAGACGAGACATGGGTTCATCACCGTACTCCGGAAATAAAACGTGCCAGAATGGAATGGAAACACCCTGGGTCTCCGCGACCAAAGAAGTTCAAGATTGTGAGGTCCGCTGGCAAAGTCATGTTTACCGTATTTTGGGACCACAAAGGCGTTTTGCTTGCAGACTTCATGCAAAAAGACCCAACAATCAATGCAGATGCATATTGTTCAACACTGGAACGTTTACGAGCGGCCATTAAGCGTAAACGTCCTGGACTGCTCCATAGGGCAGGGCACTGTTCCAGTCGAGTCGCCATGTTCAACTGACTCATATAAACAATGTACGGTAGATGGCAGCTTATCGACGTGCAGTGTTGCCAACAATGATTAACGAATTTACCTGATACAAACATAATTACTGTAGGTCCTTTAGTTACGAAATTATATGCCGTGTAAACTTATTTTCTGACCGTCCCTCGCGTGTGTGTGTATATATATATATACACACAAAATTGTCAGTAATAAATATATTGTCAATATCAGTGATGTTTCCGAGTCGGTGTCATTGACTATCTTCGCGTTCAGTGGGAATCCATAAAAGGCCCATTAGGACCGATATAATTAATGGAAACTATTTTTCAATCTGGTCGATAGTGAAGTTCTGACTTATCGTTTTGTGTGTGTGTGTGTGTGTGTGTGTTTTCAGGGTCGTTATCTCTTCTTCAGACCAGTCATGCTCAGTTCGATGAATGCAGCGTTTGCGTGAATCCTTGCCTCTGTTAATCGTCTTTATTCATTATACTATTAATTAGTGCGAATAAAGTGAAAAGACAAGGACCTCAACTCAGTCGAATTCCATTATTTGACAACGTTTTCTGTATTCAGCGCACGGTGAGAATGAAAATGTCTGCAACTAAATTAAGTGAAATGAAAGTAATTTACCATTGTCATTAATAATAATAATAATAATAATAATAAATGTTAACCCCTCCGTCTATGGCCTTGGGCGGTTCGAAGTTGACGGGGGTCCTGGTTAAATGGCAGCAACGGATTTGTTACTGTGAAGTAGCTGGTTCCGTATAGGGTCGCAGTAGTTTCTCTTATACTACTCTCCGATTTCTTCTTGTAGTGGATCGGAGGATTCTGTGGAGCTTACTAAATTATCTGAAGGTTCCCCAATTCATCTTGTAACATATCGGGAAATTATTTTCTCTATTTAAGACTAAGTTCTCTGAAGAAAGCAAGGCTCAAAGGAGAAGACAAATATATTCTCTTACTGTAGTTTACTACTAAAATGTTACAGGTAATGCTCAGCCTCTAAGTTATATCAGACAAATCAGAATGAACACTGGAGAAATTTAATACGTTTATATACTAAATTTTTAACGACATCATTATCATTTGATGCTGACTTGTTTTGTTTTAATTCTCAATAAGCTGAATTATTTTGCCAAATATTTAAAGATAAAGTAAATATTTTAGCTGTAGCAATGTCTAGACAGATAAGCAAGATATTTGAAGATGAAGCCATATTTTTGTTTTAAACCGCATATTGACAGAGCTGATGTTAACCATGATCTGCCGAGTTAACTAAAAATGGAAATTGAAATATGGATTTTATTATGAATTACAATTAAACATGCATATGAGGAAAATTAAATGCTTAAAATTTAAAATTAAGTGTTAAGCAAGACACGACTTCATATTTTACAACGAAGAGTGAATGTATACAGAAAATGAACATTGCAGAATTTGACAAAATTACATGCCAAATCTAAAAAAAATTATGAAGTAATTTGAAAACAAATAATTCACCAATTATTTAGCAAAAATAAAAGAAAGCAAATAAATTTTTTTATCCGAACTTGTGTCAGCGTTCTGCGAGTTTGGACTCTATATGTAAAAATGAATATAAGAATATAAATATATATGAATATAAGGATTATATGAATACAAGAATATATGAATTAGGAATTATTCATTGTTCATTTTTATAGGGCTCTCCTCTCTAGAATGATATTAATACAATAATATAACAGCCTAACTAATTCTAACTAGATGATAACTAATGGTTTTTATAATACGGATTTATATACAACACATGAGTTGGGGTGGTTAAGTCTAGTTCACGTGGTCTGGGCACACACACTTGGTCGTGTATAATTAGTTTCACATCGTTCGGCGTCTGTTTTTTCTTCGTTCCAAGAATGATCTTTTTACTACAAATATACCGAGGATAATATCACACAATAATGATACTAACGGTAAATGTTGAAGAGGTTGTTACAGGTTGTAGTATTTGTAAAACGTTATTCTGGTTATCATCTGAAATTTTAAAACGACTCAAGTGATCATTCCATTTAGGAGCATGAAGTTCGAGTAGGATGGTTACCGGCTTCATGGAGAGATTTAAGATTTCTATAACGGGTTTAAATTTAGTTTGCGACGGGAAGGGGTATGAGTCATTAATGGTAACCGTATAAGGGTTGTATATTTGGAAGGTTTTTGAACGTAAGGAACAACCAATTGGTAGATAAATAACAGTAGGTATTTTGACGAGGGAATAACTTGACGGACACTCGAAAGTAGCGGTAGTCCTGTTCGCGAAAGAAACCCAGCTGTCTGGTCCATTTCGGAGTTGAACGGTTTTAGAGGAATGGAATTTCGTGAAAGAACGTAGCGGGGCATGACGGTCACGGATTAAGTCGATAAAGCAGGACCTAGTGGTTGGAAGAATTACTGGTTTCAGTGGAGGGCAAACGATTTGGTTGTTCGTTTGCGGGAATCTGCAATGCCGGACGTCGCTATCTGACATCATAGAATATGTTGAAAAGTCTTTGGTGAGGAAGAGGTAAGGTGGTACTGTGGGTAAATACAATCGATAAAGATTAGAATTGTTTTGGTAGGATGTTGGGAAAGGGTGAAATTTGTATACGTCATAAGTGAGTACATCGAAAAATGGTACAATCATGAGGTAAGTGTAGGGGCGTGGTCAATGTACAGTCCAGGTGCATTCTAGAAATTGGGGGTAATTAGTATGGTTGAGTGGGAATATAGGTGATAATTTTAATTGTGGCTGGGAAGGTGTTCGGCATCTCTCTTCAAATTATCAGCGTGAATGATCTTTAATTTGGAACGATCTCGGAGGTCGAGGATTTCGTAACGGTTTTTTCTGAAGTTTTTCATAATCCTATATGGGCCATCCTATTTTGGGTATAATTTGCGATGAGCACTTGGCGGTTTCACCCTTTTTATGTAACGGCGCATAACGACGATTATAGTCCGTTAACGGGAATGACGCCTATGTTGCTCTTGCGCCATCTGTTGGTTTCGTTGGTCTAGGGCAGGGGTGGCGAAACTTTTCAGTACCAAGGGCGAAAATCGATAACATAAACACCTCCGCGGGCGTCTGGCAAATTTTAAGCTTATATACAGCGTGTCCCAAAGAAATGTATACCCACTTTGTTCGATAATACCAGCTATGAGGATAATAAATATATTACTTTTTATGTTTTTTAATAAAGAATTTTCTCCTGAATCTAAATATGTAATTATTTTTATTAAAAATTGAAGAACAAAAAGGTTACAGATGTTTAAATTATAATTATTATTTTCGAGACTTCATGTGCGATATTTTCTAATATTTTAACCGACTGTTTTGAGATACTTATGTTTAGTGTTGATATTGAAGCATAAATGTTGTAATTATTAGTTAATTCAAAAAATTTACAAATTCCATGGTTAAATGACACTTTATCTAAGATGTTCGACGTCTTCCAGAACGTTGTTTTTGTAAGTTTTGCACAGTGCCGTCGGTTTCAAACTTATCTCGTATACGTGCAAAAATATTAGAAAATATCGCACATGAAGTCTCGAAAATAATAATTATAATTTAAACATCTGTAACTTTTTTGTTTTTCAATTTTTAATAAAAATAATTACATATTTAGATTCAAGAGAAAATTCTTTATTAAAAAACATATAAAAAGTAACATATTTATTATCCTCATAGCTGGTATTATCGAACAAAGTGGGTACTCATTTCTTTGGGACACGCTGTATATAAGATGTATTTTAAAAAGCTATTTGCTGGGCTGTAAATAAATAATTTTTAGTAAATAATAAATACCTAAGCTGGCGAATTGAAATTAGCTCGTGGGCGAAATTTCGCCCGCGGGCGAGGGCTTCCCCACCCCTGGTCTAGGGCATATCGGATTATGTCAAAAATTTTGAAAGAGCGTTCAACTCATTGCTGATTTGCTTCTGCCATCTCGGAAGGTGTTAGAACTGCTGGGTCGATTTGGTCAGGCAAATCAAAGGGTAGCCGTTTGTCGTAGTGATATATGACGAAATGAGGGGTATCCCCGATGGACACATTATAGCCGTTGTTGATGGCTGTTTGCACCATGGGGAGGGAATCATCCCATGTACGGAAGGATGCATCGACAACATGGCGGAGGGCTTCTAAGATCTTCCGATTGTGTCTTTCCACTAAGCCGCTTGCTTGCGGATGGTATGCCACAATGTGTGTGTTTTTATATCCGAACTATAAACGATAATATCGTCAAGATAAACCACAGCTTCGACACCTAACAGGTCAGAAAGGACTATATTCATCAACCTAGAGAAATTAGCAGGCCCATTTCGGACTCCGAAAGGTAAAACCTGGAATTCGTAATGGCCTCGATTAGTGGAAAAAGCAGTCAATGCCCGAGATTCGGGACTGACCTCCATTTGCCAATAACCGGATGCTAAATCGAGGGATGAAAAGAAATTAGCTCTCCCTATATTTAGAATTGTTTCCTGCATGTTTGGAATAGGGAAACGGTCTGGGATGGTAATGTGGTTTAGCCTCGTTTGTTTGTTAGCCTTCGACTTTAGAGTCAAAGTATGTACCGGGGTATCTTTGTTTAAGATTTCTATATTAAATCAGACCTAAGATTTGAGCTTTTCAGACTCCCATTTAAGCCTCTCACAATATCCTTGGCTATGTTATAATGACACGGTCCTAGTGTTACTTCTGTAGTGTAAAGGGTGTCAGGAAATGATTGCCCCCCCCCCTGTACAGAAGAAACTGAAAGGAATAGAAAAAAACAGACAAAACCACGCGAAAGAGCGTTTAATTTTGAATAAAAAACACTTGTTTTAATATCGGGTGTTGCCCCCATTTGCAGCTCTGACGGCCATTAATCGACGGGGGTATGATCCCAGAAGTGTCTCAAAGAGATCGGTATCATGACTCATTTCTTCAAGGACTTCGTTGATCTTTGCAGTCATAATTTCTGTTGAATACCGATTCTGAATGGGTTGTTCCAGCATTAAGGACTCCACCCGATCCTTCATGATGGATCCGACATGTTCACAGACATTAAGATGGGGAGAATTGCCAGGCCATTCATTATTTCCGAAAAAATCAATGCTATTGTCCTTAAGCAGTTGTTGAGTCGCAAGTGCTTTCATACAGGGGGCTTTGTCGTGAAGAAAGGTTGCCTGTTCAACATCCAAAACACACTCGGGGTCTTTCAAAAACGGAATTACATGTTGGGCTAAAATTACATTTCGAAAATAAGGCCCATCCCAACTGGTTCCTCTTGGTTTGATAACCCAGATGAGCTTCCGAATAGAGAACATAATGAAAACACCCACACATGCTGGATTTTTTTACTATTTCTCGATACTTCTGGTCGTCTGGGACTTCATCAGGAGTTGTTGCCCAAACCCGATCATTCTGAAAATTTGGTTTTCTGGAGACATAAACGAAGAATTCATCGCTGACAACCAAGTGAAGGAAATCGTCTTCCGTCCATTCCTCAAGATAATCACAAAACCATAGCCGATCTTCAATATTAAGATCACTCTTCCGTGGCTTAGCTATTTCATGCCAAGCACTCAAGCCTTGGCGAACTCGAAATTGATGCACAAGTTGCCGATTGTCTATCTTACCACGACGGATAAGTATCTCTTTCGCTACCTCAGAGCAGCTCTTCTTTCGGCGCCGTGATGCAGCAAGCACAATGTCTTTCGATTCTTGAGATAATTTCTCCGGTCTTCCTCCTCGAAATTCTGTTTCACAATCTTCAGGATTCTTATTCCAATTCCTTTTGACAAAGTCTTCTGATCTTTTTAATCTCTCAGCCACCCAGTGTCGAGTTATGAAAGTTGCACCAGCTTCCTTTGCTTCACGAAATGTGACAGCTCGAATGCGGTCAAGAACTCGCTTTTTCTCTGAATCGTTCAAAATAGATGATGCCATGCAGGCGCGGATCCAGGGGGGGGGGGTCGAAGGGGGCCGGACCCCCCCCTGCTCACGGTGACCAACGATTTTTCGATTGCGTTTGTTTGCTCCTATATATGAAAAATAAGACCTGACGACTTAAAATGGCTTAAGGTACATGTATCCCGGTTGCCACAAAATTAATTTCCTTAAAAAGAATAAAGAAAAAAAAGTTTATGTCCGATCCTGAGACATTTCAGACCTGGCCTGGGTGTGTGAACAAGCAGGATTTTGATAACGGGAATATACTTCAAATCCATCTAAAGCTATCTTCAAATATGAAAATTTCCTACCGAGGGGGGGACAACCCCCCTCGGGCACCCCCCCCTGGCGCTCGCTTCGCTCGCGCGTCCTCGGCCTTCGGCCAAGGACATATCAGTAACGAGCTCCACCAAGACTGGACCTCCTTCTGCTTAAATTCCTGGATCCGCCCCTGCCATGGTTTCTGTGGGGAAAAAAATGGTAAGAATTAAAATCACAGGAATAGAATATAATGGTTTTTATTCAGATTTTAACGCTCTTTCAAGTGGTCTCGCCGGTTTTTATCTATCTCTTCTAGTTTTTGCTCTACAGGGGGGGGGAAATCATTTCCTGACACCCCGTAGTACCGCGCCTCTCTACTCCGGGAGGAACGCATGGTATCGCCACGATACTCATCACGGTTTCTAAGAACCATAAAAAAGGGTTCTTTCCAGAGGCGTAGTGTTCCTGGGGCAGGGTCGGGCAGTTGCCATAGGGCGCAGCCCTCAGAGGGCGCCAAATTGATGGCCAGAACAACAGTAATGTTTTAGTCTCTGTTTTTGAATTGTTCTGATATAATCATTTACACCCAAAATGACTGTAATTGTAATTGTAAATGACGCTCAAAACGAGAACACCTTGCTTCCTACGTTTGGGCAGGGTTGTACTAATATTTGTGCCGAATTTCACTCATATAGCTATATGTTGTCGCACAAGACACTAGTTTGATTCAAATTGTGGACGTGGAAGTAGTGAGGTAAATGTCTTTATTTGTTTTATTGTATAAATCATGCAATATACTTTTAAATTTATATTTATCTATTTGCTTTGTATCATTTGCATTGTTTGGCATTGAATTTTTCGAAATTATTTTGAAATTTTTAGGGTAATATTTTCGTTTCCTTTCATGTCCATTGTAATTTTCAGATGCCAAACTACTGTTTATAGTGATGTTGAGTACCTGTGGATAATGGAAGTAAGGTATGGATTAGAAAAAAGTGTTTGTTTACGATTCAGTTTACCAAGACAGGGTGTTGTGAAGCGGCATGTTTTCTGTAATGGACGCCTAGGACCACCATAAACAACTCATTTATGAAATTTATCATAATTAGATTAATGTGAACTTTTATTTTTCCAGGATTCATACTTTATGGGCAAGGTAGCCTTCTATTTGCTTTTTCTATTTATGCCAAGAGAATTGCAACAAACCCATTCTTTCTATTTTATTTTTCCCACTAGTTACTAGTAGTACGTTACCTCCTCACATCACTCTCTCTATCTATATACAGTATACAGGGCGTCCCAAAAAAATGTATACACACTTTAAATAATTATAAAGGCAGTGTTTATTAAAATACATTTCATTTTCAAAATGTAATAGAATCTACAGACATTATTTAATTGTTTTGTCAACGCCTGTTTTCAAACTGACGTCCGTTCTGGTCCAGGCACTGCTGATAACGCGAAGCAATGGAATCGCAAACATCACGAAACATTTCGTTTGGTATTTGTGTGCATTCTCGTTCAATGGCTGCTCTCAATTCAGCGACTGTTGCAGGTTTTATAGCGTAGACTTTGTCTTTTAAGTATCCCCATAAAAAAAAGTCTAGTGGTGTGAGGTCTGGTGAACGCGGAGGGTATTCTACGAAACCCCTTCGTCCAATCCACATCCACATCGTGCCAAGTACCACTCGCAATACTCCACTCTTCGGTCCGGATCATCATCTTCATTAATAGCATGGACTAATCTTGGAATGTAACTTTTCCATTGACAGCGCTTCAAAATGCGTTGGACAGACGATTCTGAAATTCCTACCTCACGACTCGCTTGCCGCACAGATTTTCTTGGACTTTGGTGATACGTTTCCAGTACTCTTTCTTGCTTTGTGGGGCTTGTCGATGTCCGTGGTCTTCCGGAACGCTTCTTGTGGACATTCTGAACAGTTCCATCGGCTTCAAACTTATCTCTAATTCGAGTGATGGTAAGTCGCGTTGGTGGATCTGTTTGAAACTCCCTCCTAAACTGTCTTTGCACTTCAACTGCGTTTTCACACTTCCAGTAGCATTTTAGAATGAATTTCCTTTGTTCAAAGCTTAGTCTGACTGCCATTATTAATTCTAATGGGTTTAACTTGGAAAGAAAGAAACATCAATTGAGCTATCAGCTGTTAAAGTGTGTATACATTTTTTTGGGACGCCCTGTGTATATATATATATATTGTTGTTGTTTTTTGTTGTTTAGCTTATAATACAATAATTAAAAAATTTTGCTTGCGCAGGCGACATCATCGACATGTCTGGAAGGAAACCAAGTGGTGCTCAGAACAGGAAACGAAAAGCTAAAGAAGAACAAGAAGCGATTAAGTCTTGAAAATTTCTGAAATGTTACCTTAAGCGAGAGAAAAATGAGCAACTGCTTGAGACAGCGACTAGGACGGAAAGTGGTAAGCAAAATCAAGAGAATGATGAAGACGATGACTATGACAAGAATATTCAAGGAGAAATGAGTTCGTTTGTTGAAATCGAGGATGATATTATATCTACATCTTCGGTTCCACCAGTTCTCAAATTCTGTGATGTAGGCCCGTTAGAATTTGACCAAACATCACATGTGCCTAGAATTTTCCAGCAGCTTCGCACAGAGATGATCATGCGTGGATCTGCATCATTTCAGAACCAAGATGGCCCATTTTTAAGAGAACACGGACGTTCAATGTCAAAATCGTGGTTCGAGCGACGACTTGCTAATGGACAAGGAGGTGAAGTAAATCGGACGTGGCTAGTCTACTCGCCTTCGAATGAAGCAGCTTATTGTTTTTGCTGCCTGCTATTTTCAGAGTGCAGTTCTAATGTCCGTTCATCTTTTGAAAAACCAGCAGGTTTCAGCCAGTGGAAAAATAATAATAGAATAGCTGCCCATGAGGACAGTATCAGTCACCGCAAAGCATTCTGTATTTGGAAGGAACCTGAGTATAGGATCTACCAAGGAAAAGGAATAGATTCAGTACTGGAATCTGGCATATTATCGGAACGAGATCGGTGGCGTAAGGTCCTGCATCGAGTGCTGAGCTGCATTAACCCTAGAATGCATAACCCGGATAAATATAACACCCGGCGGGCCTCAGAGGGACCGGGTTATGCATTCTAGGGTTAAGTTTCTATCTTCACAGAATTTAGCATTTCGTGGCCATAAGGAAAGTCTAAGTCTTATCAGTACTGGTCACAACGAAGGGAATTTTTCATCTCTTCTCAAACTCATAGCGCAATACGATCCTGTACTGCATAACCACATTGAGTATGTCCAACAGAATCCAAAATCAGTGTCATACTTATCCCCACAAATCCAGAGTGAATTCATCAGCCTTCTTGCTTCTGAAGTGAAGAATAAATTGCTGACTGCCAACAAGAGAAGCAAGTATTATGCAATCATGCTTGACACAACAACTGATGTTGGACATAGAGAACAAATGCCACAGATCATTAGGTTTGTTGATATGGATTTTACCAGCAAAAAAATCATCATACGAGAAGCTTTTCTCGGATTCCTTGAAGTTCATGCTGAAGATGCAGCTGCTATAGAGAAATTGAGTTTGGATAAATATGAATCTGATAAACTCTCTCTAGATGACTATCGGGCTCACTGTTATGATAATCCAGCTGTAATGTCTCGCCGCATATTGGGCCTACAACAGAGGATCTTGGAGAGAAATCCAAGGGCACTGTTCATTAACTGTGATAATCACAGTTTAAATTTGGCTGGGGTTCGCTGTGCTGGTCAGGAGCCACTCGCTGTGACATTTTTTGCAACAGTTCAGAGGTTATATTTATTTTTTTCACGGTCAACTCATAGATGGGAAGAAATGAAGAAGGCTGTGGCCACCACAGTCAAACAAGAATCAGAAACTCGCTGGAGTGCAAGAGTGGAAGCTGTAAAAGCTATCCACGATAATTTTGATAACATGGTAAGATTACTGCAAAACCCCTTTGAGGACCCGAGTGAAACCTTAGAAACAAGGGGGGATGCTGAACAGATACGCCAGAGCATCCTTTCCTTACATTCAACTTTTGTACTCTCCTTCCATTTTGGTACTGCACATTGATGAAAATAGATCGTATACAGAAACGGCTACAAGATCCCAGCATGAACTTTCAAGATGCATATAAAGATATTGAGGCCCTGCAGCTAAATATTTCCCAAACTCGTGATGAATTGTGCCAAAGTTCCTGAGAAAAAGGGAAAGACAGATGTGAGGCAAATGGATAGAGATTCAGAGAAGGATAAGAAGAAAAAAATGAGTGGAGAGCTATCAAGAGATGTGGGACTCTCAGCAGAGGAAGAAATAATGAGAGCCATGAAAAACATTCTAGATCGCCTCAAGCAAGAAATGATGCAACAATTCACTCGATTGAAGGACCTCAACGCAGAGTTTGGCTTCCTACTTGACACAAGGAGCCTATTGGAGGACAAGAATTTTGATGTTTTTTCCCTCAAGCAAAACTGTATTACTTTAGGGCAGGGGTGGGAAACCCTTGGCACGCGTGCCAAACGTGGCACGCCAACGACTTTTTTACGGCACGCGATTCCCCGGGCTCACATTAAAAAAAATTAAAATAAATAAATATCCAAATTCTTCGCTGAGTTTTATATTTTAACTTAATGTTTTCTGCTAAAAAATGGTAAAGATTAACTTTTGCATCAAAGATTTGACGATTTTGGCACGCTCACTTAAAAAGGTTGCCCACCCCTGCTCTATGCAATACTCATCATACTGACCTGGATGGAAATTAACTTTTTAACGAGATTTGTTACTGTAGAATGCTTTTAAAAACCCGCTATGATACTACACCAAACACTCCTTTAGAGGTACTTTCATTCGTTGGTGTTGATGTTGGTTAGCCGATCAGACCATCCTGATCGAGCAAGCCGGCGGCACGCAGGTAACCGATCGCCCTCTCCGGAGTGGACCAGAGGTTCAGCGCACTAGTGATGTTGTGTTGTGTTCTATGTTGTGCTAGAGCGGTACAGTCTTCCATAATGTGTTCAATTGTTTGTGGTGTGTCCGGGCACAGGTGGCAGGTATCATCTGTGGAGTTGTCTAGTCTGTGTTTATATGTCTGTAAGTTGGGGTGATGTCCACATCGGAATAGTGCTAAGTTAACTCGATCCGATCTGCTCAGGCTGGTCTCTGACCTGTCAATGGGTGGCGGCTTCGCACCTAGGACCGCATTCGGACCAAGTCGTGTCAGTACTTTGTGGGTTACGTGTGTGTGTATATGTTTTCTGTACTGTGTGATGTCTGTGGGGCGTGGTATGGAATGGAGTATTTGGTTATAATGTCTCTCTGGTGTTACCTTAATGGTGCGAGGTGTTGGTGCATGATTGTACATGTAGTGGCAAGGGTGTTGTCGGTTAGTTGTCGCTGCTGCCATGAATTTTGTTCCCCTCATGTTTAAATGTTCCCTAACTTTCAGTATTTTTGTTTCTGTGTGCAGGTGTTCTATTGGTATTGTTTGAGTACATCCTGTAATGATACGAAGTGCGTTGTTTTGTATTGTCTGTAAGGTGTTTATGTGTGTGTTTGAGATAATGGTTGCCCAGCATGGGCTAGCATAGTCCATAACTGAGCGAATATATTGTTTGTATATGAGTGATGTTGTTTCCTGCTGGTGTCCAAAGTTTGTGCCTATTAGTACCCTAAGCGTGTTAAGTTCTATTGGTGTTGTTTGAGTACAGCCTGTAATGATACGAAGTGCGTTGTTTTGTATTGCCTGTAAGGTGTTTATGTGTGTGTTTGAGATAATGGGTGCCCAGCATGGGCTAGCATAGTCCATAACTGAGCGAATATATTGCTTGTATATGAGTGATGTTGTTTCCTGCTGGTGTCCAAAGTTTGTGCCTGTTAGTACACTAAGCATATTAAGTCTTGACGTACATTTGTTTTTAATGTCCTGAATGTGGTTTGCCAAAGATAATGATGTGTTGTATGTGACCCCAAGTATTTTGGTCCTGTCAGGTGTGGAATGTTGGTGTTGTTTAGTGTAAGCTGTGGAGTTATCTGGTGTTCTTTTGTGTTGCTTGTTAGCAAGGTGATGGTTGATTTTGTGGGCACTACTTTGAGTCTATTGTGTGTGAGCCAGTCTTGTATACTGTTTATGTATGTTTGTAGGTTATTTGTAGCGGTGTCGCTGTTGTTGTGGGTGGATGTTAGAGTGATGTCATCTACACATGATGATAAGGTAAGCTTGTTATATATGGGTGTTGGAATGCCATGCATGTATATTTGTATAAGTTGAACAGTGTTGGTGAGAGAACAGAGCCTTGAGAGACCCTGTTCGGAAAAAGCTTGTTTTTGGACGACTTGCCATTAAATGTGACATGTGAGTATCTTCCTGAAAGATAGTTGCTCAGCCACCTCTTGGTGTTATTGTGCATGTTTGTGTTGAGTATTTTGTTTATGAGAGGGAAGTGTGGGATAGCATCAAATGCTTTCCTAATGTCTATTGTTGCTAATAATGTACGTTGAGCTGGTCGTCTGGAGTTGATGCCATCCATGATGTACTGCGTTTGGTTAGTGAGTAATATCGTGGTTGAGTGGTGAGGTCTGAATCCATGGTGAGTAGGCGATAGTGGTATGTGTGGGTTGGTGATTTGTATGATTAGTCTTTCTGTTACTTTGGAAGGTGTGCATAGTAAAGTAATGGGTCTATAGGAAGCTGGTTCTGTTGGATTTTTGTTTGGTTTGAGTAGTGTAATAATTTTACCTTGTTTCCATATGTCAGGAATAATACAGTGTTGGTACCAATATGTGCTGATGTTTGTGAGAGCTAGTATTCCCTGTGGGCCCAAGTGTTTAAGGTGTATGTTAGATATGTTGTCTGGTCCAGTAGCCTTCGAATTCTTAATGTTTTTGATGATCTTTGTGGTCTGGTCTGTATTGAAGGGTGTAATGGTCGTGTCGAGTCTGTAGGTTTTCTTGTGTCTGGCTCTTTGACTGTCTCCGTGTTTCTGGTTGTTTTCTCTGTTTAGGTGACTTATCTTTGCATAATGACTAACTAGAATGTTAGCTTGTTGTATATATGTTGGGATATTATTTTGGCTGCGACAGATAGCCGCGTGTGAGTTGCGAATGGCGCTGTTATAGTGGGTAATGCTGTTTATAGTTTTGTATATCCCGGATGTATCTGTGGAGTGGTTTAGTGTTGTTATGAATTCCCTAAATGTTTCTGTTTGTTTTTCGTTTAGTTTGTTGTTTATTTCTGTGTTGAGCTGTTTTATGGCTTCTGTGTGTGGTGTTTGTGTGACATGTTTGAGGTTGTTACATTGCCTTTTGACATGGGCTATTTTTCTAGTGTAATTTTGGTTGTATTTCCTAATGTTGCCCTTGGGTATGTATTTGTTTGCATTATTGATGTTCTGATTGAATGTCTTGAGTGTTATATTGATGTTTATGATGGGTGTACTGTTTAATGTGGTGAATTGTTCTTCAGTCTGTATTTTGAACTGTTCCCACTCAGCTTTCTTGTAATTTCTGTAAGTGTGTCTAAGGCTGTTGGGGCAGAGTGTAGAACGTGTTGTGATGATGATGGGCAGGTGGTCTGATGACAGTTGTTTACCTGTTCTCCAGTGTGTATGTGTTGCTAGTAAGAGGGAACAGAACGTTATGTCTCGGGAGGAGTTTGAGTATCCTGCTTGATGTGGTATGTGTGTATGTTCTTCTGTATTGTTAAAAATGAAGAGGCTGTTTAGTTGTGTGGCTATGTTGGCGCCTATGGTGTTGCTTTGGTTGCGCAGGTACCAACTAGTGTCTTTAGCGTTGAAGTCTCCTCCTAAGATGACATTAGTGAGAGAGGCCAGATTGTGTAACTGTGGATTCTAATTGGCTGGCACCTGAGGTGAACTATCTGGTGGAATATAAATGTTGACGAGTGTGGTGTTGTGTTTTGCGTGTGTTTTATTGTTTTAATGTTTCATTCTTTGTTTCATATGGTGAGGATGTGTTTCCAAATTTGCAGATTATGCTTACAATTGGTGTATCTATTGCATCAATGGGAGAGGACCGCCTCAGTGACCTAGCCATTCTTAGTATAGAAAGGGAAACACTTGAAAACACTAACTTTGATAAAATCATTGATCAGTTTGCTACCGCTAAGGCAAGAAAGATGCGCATTGCATAAGAATATAATTGTGATGATGACCATATATATATATATATATATATATATATATGTATGTATGTGATGTATAGATGTATATGTGATGTGTATGTATGTGAACACACACAAATATATATATATATATATATATATATATATATATTATGTGTGTGTGTGTGTGTGTGTGTGTGTGTATGTGTGTGTTTATTAAATTTTATTTTAGATTGATACTCAAAATGCAATAAAGATTCCATAATCATTTGATTATTATCTCAGCTTTATAATCCTTTGTGGGGTAGAGGACTGCCCAGGCTGGGGATTTTAAAGAATGGGGAAGGAAAGGGGGCGCCAATCTGAGCTTTGCTCCAGGGCGCCGACTGCCCTCACTACGCCCCTGGTTCTTTCTTGTCAATACTTAAAAACTTGGTGGCCAATTGAAATTCGTATATTTCAACCTCATATGATTCACGACCCAATTCAATGGGCCCATGGAGTTCTGTTATAAAGTTGGACAGGGTATTGTCAGGATGTACAGACAAAGAAGAAGAGGACGGGGGGGTGACGTAGATGTGGTTAGGTGCCATGCTGTCTATAATTTAAGCTTCTTTATTGCATCAGCTTTAATATAGGTGTTGAAGCTTTCTGGGTACTCTAGCCATTTTACGAGGTATATTTTTCTCTGTCCTGAACCTGTGCTTCCTAAAACTTTTTCAATTTTAAAACCTTTTTTTCCTAAATCAAACGTCACTTTCTGCAGCTCCTCGCCATAAAAGCCCCCTGCAATTTCTTCCCCGTTCAAATCTTCAACGTAATACAGCATCACCTCATCTTTAGGTCTCATATCCCTAACTTTAAAAATCTCACGTGTCCACTTTGCTAAATCCCTTCGCGAACTTATTTCCAACGCGATAGCCTTACATAATCATTGATTTTGAAACGTACAGAGCGTGGTAGCGCTCTACGAATATCTTTTCTCACCTCACGTTCTGTATACGTACTCTTTCTAAAATTTCGCTAGGTGTTGTACCAATTACTCCGTGGTGTGAACGGTTGTAGGATGAGGCCGGCGAATCCAGAATGTCTATATATCTGTATGTGTTTTTATGTGTGAAACAGCGATGTATGCGCTCCTTGATGGTGCGCTGAACTCTTGCTAGTGTAATACAGTAACTGATATTAAACTCTGCCAACATGTTCTAAAATGCTCGGCCTATAAATCCTATCCCCATGTCCGGAAAAAATAGCCAGGAATCCTGTTTTCTTTCAACATCAACGCTTTGGTGACCTTAGCAACTGTTTCAGGCGATTTACTTTTTAGTGGAATTAGCCACAAATATCTAGAGAATACATCTATAATAAACAAGATGTAACGGTAGCCTCCATTATACACTGAATACCTCTGCATGTCTGTTAAATCCGCCTGCCAAATAGAATAAACCGAGGCTGCTGATGTCTTGGCAGTTTTAAACCTTTTACTTATCGGCTTATGAAGTGTATAAGCATCCTGCTCTCGGAAAGACCTTTCAATATCCATCATTATAAACGCCTCTGTACAGTTTATTAACATTCCCAAAGGAGGCTGGATTAGAAATGTCATAATAGCTTTTTCTTAATATGTTAGCATCTGCATATTTTAGAGGCGCGCGGGTAGGGTTGTGCGTTGCTGCTTGGTCTCTGCTTCCTCCTCTTCAGAGATGTTACCGCTGGAGGTGAAGGCATGTTCAGACGTGGTACATGTGATGCTTGTCCCAAGTCTTTTAACCTGTTCAGATTACATATCAATGTTCCTATCAAAGCTCCTTCACGCCCCCCAGCTTCTGCGCCCGAAAGTTATGAGTTCCTACATCAGTTGGGGTGGTTGGTCACCCCCATCTTCTAAACTCACTAGCTCTTCCAGCGAATCAGAGTTAACGATCCGTCGGTTCGCCTGCTTAAGAGTGATGCCTTTAGCGTTCACGATATATTTCATTTCCTCCCCCACCCTCACCCGTACCCCGTAGGTTTTTGGGCCTGTTGAGACAAAAGAATGAGCGTAGGCGCTATCTCCATACTCATCCTTGATCTCGTCAGTCAACTCTCCGAGGAATTACCTAGTATATTCCCCAATATATTCACCTTCCCCCCCACCTGTGAATATCACACTAACTGTATCTGCGTACAGAACCCTCCGTCCAAGAGAATGCAGTAGACTCTAAAGTTTGATGCGGGTGTATGCTGTTGTGAAACTGGCTACAGTTATGTTTGTGACACGCGATGTATCTATAGCCAATTCGATTCTGTTGTACTTTATTATGTACATATTACCCACATTCACAATCTCCATGACCTCTTTATCGGAAGCACTATTGTAATCCCACACCTCGTTATAATTTTGGGCTAGATGGACATTCCCTTTGTTTGTATTCTTGGCAAATTTCCCCCAAAGACTATTTAGGCACAACTTTGCACTAAAGGGCTTGCCAAGGTTCTTCGCAATTTGGTCCCGTTCAAGCTGTATCCCTTCACGATCACGGTAGCGTTGAATATACGTCGATTTTTTATTTTCGGCCTTAATTCCTCGCGGGTATCATGATGCTTCTACCTTATCCTTCAAAAAAGTTTTTATATATGGTGTGAAAAGGTTGGGGAGCTTCTGAAACCTCCACTCCTCATATATCTTCAATATTCTGTAACAGTGACGAATGGCTAGGGACAGCTGAGGACTTGTATATACGCCTCTGATCTTCCTCTGGTTGATTGTGTGATTACAGGCCCCATTGTTCTCCTCTGCGCACTTCACATACAGAGGGAACATGAGTTTGTGATCTATAACGACGGGCAAGATTGGCATCCATAAATCACAACGGGGGAGCCAGGGCTGGATTAAAGTCTTTGTAGGCCCTAGGCACTCTCATAATCGTAGACCCCCAAGATGGATCTATAGATAAATGTTTACATTGTATACAATGCATAGGTCCCATAATATAATCACATATCTATATAATATATGACTATGATACTTTGATACTATGACTATGATACACACTTCGATACTATGATACTTTGCTACTATAATTCTTTGACTATGAAACTATCCCTGATGAAAATAAGCATATCAAAATGGATGAAATATGATGAAATTATTTAGCAGAACATTCATCTCATTTTTGCTATTTATAAGGTTACATTTGATGAATTACTGTAACTACTTCTATTCGTGCCTGGTTTAACAGCTGCAAAGAATGCACTACACATACAGTAGTTAGGACTCAATAAACTCAACAAATTCAACAATATGACTCAACATTTGTAGATGTATTATAATAAAAAGGTTTTGTAAAATATATCAATTGAGGCAAATTATTAAGTATGATTTAGCAGTTTCCTTTTCTCATTTTTGAGTAAGCTAAGATTTTATTTTAGGCCCAAAACTTTTTCGTAGGCCCTTGAGAGTTTCGTAGGCCATAGGCACTGTGCCTATTGGATAATCCGGCACTGGGTGAGCATATCTACGAAAGAAAGTCTGAAATAGTTCTCGTTCAAATTAGCTGAGAACTCTTCGATGATAGGCAGGGCGGGACCCACCAGTTTTTCAGGTGCGCCTACGGGGTATGGATTGTTCTTCATCACGTAAAGGTATGAAGAACAGAAGTCGTAGCAATGGAGTTTCACACCCTCCGTAGGTGGAAAGTATAGTTTGAAAGGGTTTGTGCACTCACCAAACAAACTATCGCCGCATTTGAGAGGATCCAGCACCATTGAACGCTTGATGGTGTTTATTTCTTTGAGGTACTGTCCATCTGTCTCCGTCCGTGCATCATATTCGTGCTCCCACAAAACCTTGTGAGTGAACTGGGAGCTTATTAGTTGATCGCGGGTACGGGTCCATTGCGAGACTGTCGGCAGGAGATCTACCATGGATATCTCCTACGATTCCACACTCAGGACGTTGGCATCCATGCCACCAGCAACCGTTAAAGGAGTACGCCGTCTTCTCACCAGTGGCGCGGTCTTCGCTTAGACCATCCACCCCAAAAACACGGCCATTGATCTTAAACGGCATGTTCCATGTATACTCCGGTCTGTTGTTGTAGGTGTATGAGCCAGTAAATAGCCTTATGCCCATAACTGCATGGGTTGTTTCGGTGAACGGCATGAAGTTGTTTTTGAACACAGTAAAACACAATGAGGCGATCGTGGTTGCGGCTTGTAGCGGGTCGCAGTTGAATCGGACTATGTACATCCTTCTGAAGGCCTGGCAACATACTTAGTCAGGCAGCTTAGGACCACATTTTGACAATATGGGGACATGCTGGACAAAAGCACCATTTTTTTTCGCTGACAATCTGTGTGGTATAAATTTTTATATTTTGGATCAAGTAAAGATAAGCACCCCCAACCTTTTTTAGTTAGCTTTATAAGGCTAACTAACGAAAATATCACGACCTAACCTAACCAATCGTCAAGGGCGTACAGTTGACCTAACGATTGGTTAGGTTAAGTCGTGATATTTTCGTTAGTTAGCCTTATAAAGCTAACTAAAAAAGGTTGTGGGTGCTTATCTTTACTTGATCCGATATTTTTATTGGAACCAAGTAATCTGAGCATGCTGGAGCCTGTTTCAGCCATTTTTAAAAATGGGTGGACGAAAACCAGGAAAAATTAAGTTTTTCGGTTAGAAATAAAGATATTGGCTCTGATTGCTCAATTACTGTTATAGAATATTATAATAATATACATATTGCTTGGCAGCAGCAACATGTAGAATGAAAAAAGTATTTATTTTTTGGTTTAGATTTTTCTCCACATTTGTTATGGTCGGTAAGGATGACAAATTCTGACAAATGCTTCTTTGTTCAGTGCAGATAAACTGGAAAGAGCAAGGAAGAGGGAGAGAGCCGGCAGTATTGAGAGTGATGCTGAAGCCAAACGACGTCGACACCGCATGCCCGTGAAGAACAATAAGTGCATATTCTGCAACAAATGCGATGGGCAACTCCATGACTTTGTAACTCTTCAGGCAGACAGCAACATAAGAACCATGGCCGCAGATCTGCACGAAACAGATTTACTGACCAGGATTGAAGGTGGCGACCTCATTGACAGTGATGCAAAGTATCACCTTGCTTGCTTGACCGGACTGCACAATCGCCATCGTTCCTTTCTGGGGAGAAGCTAAGACTACTCTCAGACTGTCGTGGAAGAGAAGTAACTGAAAGCCAGAGCTTTTGTTGAGCTCATCGCACATGATGAGAACTCTGTAGAGGATGGAACCTTCTGTTTCAAGTTCTCCTCGCTGCGTCAGCTCTATGAAAATCGCCTGGCCGACCTTGGTATTGGTAGAGAGATCAACAAGGTTCGCTTCAAGGAACAAGTTCTGAAGTACTTTCAACAAGCACAAGAGCAAAGTGATGGCAAGAATGTGATACTTTTCTTCGAACAAGGCATGCAGGAACTGCTCAAGGACACTTTGAAGTCTGACTATGAGGGGGATGCAGTGATTCTGGCGAAAGCTGCCAGAATTGCGTGTGACGATATCTTCCGTTCTAAAGGGTTCAATTTCGATGCTTCATTCCCATCTGGATGCCAGCAGGACTCAGTTCCCACAACTCTCAAATCCCTGGTAGCCACGCTTCTAAAAGGAGCCGACCTCAAGGACCATGATTCTGCAAACTCCCAGTCATGCCTCACGGTCTCGCAAATGATCCTGTTTAACTGCAAGAAGAGGCCTCCAACTGCCATGAAGGGAGCGGATGCTGCAACTGCCAGGTCTCGACATTCGTTTGAGCATGAACCACCCTTGCCCCTCTAACTTGGACTAAATGTTCACACGCAAATCAGGTCCAAGAAGTTAATTGAATGTGCCACAGGCATCAATAACACTGGTATGCATATGAACTTTTTTTTGTCTGCTGTGAGGGTTTTTTCAACTCATATTATATAATTCGACCATGCTGAATTCGAAAATGACATTGGTTTTCCTCAATCAGGTCAGGTTTTTTCTCTATTGGCCATTTATTATAAGTCCAATTTTATCCCCAAATTTATTGATTTTTTTAGCTTAAACACTGTAGATACGAGTAATATTATAAGAACACTCGTGAAAAATGAAAACATTGTGTGAATAAATACTTTTATTCATACAATGAATATGGAAAAAAGTTTATTGAGGAAGGAATGAAGTTTTTTTGGCTTTCCGTCTGTTTTTTCTTCGGGCACGTCCCGCTTCAAACATCAGCAATAGTCCGCCAGCATATTGATATCCCAGTTTCCCTGGTACCTCTCTTCCATTATTTTGATATCTTGGTGAAATCGTTCACCCTGTTCCTCACTATAATCCCCGCAATTTTCAGGAAAATAGTCCAAGTGGGACCACAAAAAGTGCATTTTTATGGACATGCGCGACCCATGAGCTTTGAAAGCTTCCATCAAGTTTTCGACAACGGACTCGTATTCTGGACTTCTACGCTTGCCAAGAAAATCAGTGACAACTGATTTGAATGCCTGCCAGGCATTCTTCTCAGTTGGAGTCATTGCGTTTTCGAACTGAGTATCCTTGATCAAAGTTCGAATTTGAGGACCATCAAAAACCCCAGCATTTAGTTTAGCATCAGATATATGAGGAAATTTACTCTCGAGATATCGGAATGCTGAACCCTCCTTATTCATTGATTTGATGAAATTTTTCATCAAGCCCAGCTTAATATGAAGTGGTGCTAGCAAAATATTTGTTGGTGGTACAAGGGGCACTGAAACGACATTATGCGACCCAGGTTCAAAATTCTCTCTGGATGCCCATTCACGCTGTGCATAGTGCTTCTCATCCGCTCGGCTATCCCATTTGCAGAGGAAACATGGGTATTTCGTGTATCCCCCTTGCATTCCCAATACAAATGCCACAATCTGAAAAAAAATGAAAATATTTAAAGAATTTAGAGAATTTGTTCTATCAGATAAAAAAATCTATGCATTGGACTGTATCACTTCTGTGGGGAAGTTGTGTTCTTATACGCTCTCAAATAACCTTTGGAAAAACAACATAGTCAATAGCAATAGACCTTCAAATCTCCACAGATCCTCCAGTTATGTTGGTCGTATACGAGAGCATCCAGTAAAATTTTCATGTTATCGTAGCTCTCAGTAAGTTGTACGGAATGTGCTACAGGGACTGATGCAACCATATTCCCAATGTTGAGAAGTACTGCTTTCAAACTTCATTTAGACGAGTCTATAAATAGCCTCCATTCTGATGCGTTATATGGCAGGCCCAAGGATTCGATTAGCCCCTCAACATTGCAGCAGTACACTAAGGAAGAGGTATTTTCGTGCACTGCAAAAAACTTGCGGATTCTTCCTCTCGTTTCCTATACCAGGAGAATGTTGTTCCCGGAGCCAGCAAGTTGTCCTCTCGAAGTCGTGAGCCCAAGATCTCGGCAGCTAATTTGGAAAGTCCTAAATCCCTGGTAAGATCATTAAGTTTGGCCTGGTTGAGAGGCCTCGGCTCATTTGAAGCGGTATTTTGAGGTGTATATACGACTGGGACTGGTCATTGGCATTGGTCATTGATTCATCATCAGAATCATCGAAGTCCAGGGTTTGAGGTGGGTCGGGTATTGGAATTCCAGGACCATGGGGTACAGGTCTCATAGCAGAAGGAATGTCAGGGTATACAACAATGTGTTTTTATTCTTCTTGTTAACTCCTGAAAATAGAAACACAGAACATGGATATAAAACTTGCATATGAAATAGAAGAAGCATTCAGAGAGTGGCGGCTCGTGAGGGAAGGCTGCGGTCTGTAAGATATGAAATAGGTCGCTGGAGTCTGTATATTTTCTTTCTTTTTCATTCATATTGTCCCTTCGTGGACAATATGAATGAAAAAGAAAGAAAATATACAATCATTGTATATGTAAATGTAACTTGTATAACAATATGTATGTGTAAATGTATTTTCTATAACAATATGTATATGTAAATGTATGATTACCATTATGGTGAATATTATGCTATATATGGTGAATATTACATTATGGTGAATATTATGTCAAGTTTCATACGAGGATTTCAAAATATTTAAGAAAAATAAATTTATAAGCCCACCTTGGAGGTTTGTCATGCAGAAATAGCAATCTGTCACGTGATCCTTTCCTTCTCTCCAAATCATGAGAATTCCAAAAGGCAAAGATTTCGCTCTGCCTTTGCTCCATCTTCTCAAATTTTCAATGCACGTCTTGCAGCACATACGAGGGGCGAAATTTTTGTCCTGGTCCCCTAGCTTAATTCCAAAGTATGCTCTATACATTGTCTTCACAAATTTAGTGATTTGGGACTGGTTATTTGGCATGGTAACCGTCCCACATATGTAGCAGAATCTATTGGGATCATTTTTACACGCTCTATTCATTATGAAATATTTTATCTATATGCCTGAAAAGTAAAAAAAGATATTATACAAGTGAAACAAGTGATGATAGATGTTACTGTTCCAATTCCGCTTTGACAAAATCACGAAAAATTCTATTTTACTTATGAGGCCATAGCCGGATAACCTGAGCTGATTGAGAAAAACGGATTGCAGATTCGAAATCAGCAGGAAAAACTCTATAAGAATCACTTACAAAACCCTTGACAGCAAAATTGATGCATACCAGTGTAATATTACTATTTTTTTAATTTACGCAAAAACCCATTAAGTTTATCTTCTAGTTTTAGTAATTTAGACATAGTAATGATAACCATAGTAATGATAACAACCATCCCCTTCACAAAATTCAGTTCGAAATTTTAACAAGAACCAATAACCTGACAGAACTCCGAATTTTAGAATCTTTGCACATCTACTGAAACAAACCCTCCATTAACAACACTAGTTCATCTTAAAAATTACAGCTCTTCTAACTAACCAACCAACATACTTTATAGCTACAGTATATCATACATTCCAATGTAATTGACATTCATACAGTTTTCTCTCAGTGTCTGCCGAATATGGAGGTGACGTAATCATTGTGTATTTACCAGTTGAGGTAATTTTAATTTAATTTAATTTAATTTTAATGATTTTAATCTTCTCTTGTATTGATGTAATTTTAATTATTTATGCTTATTTTTGTTTTAAGGTTTTAAGATTTATAATTCACTGATGATGGCAAAAGATTTGTCGAAACGCTTAAGTACAAAAAATAAACGAAAATGTTTGCTGTTGTGTTGGTCCTTCTTTTCATATATATATATATATATATATATATATATATATACACACACGAGAGGCGGTCAGAAAATAAGTTAATTTCGTAACTAAAGGACCTACATTGATTATGTTTGTATCAGGTGAGTTCGTTAATCATTGTTGGCAACACTGCACGTCGATTCGGCAGCCATCTACCGTACATTGGTTATATGAGTCAGTTGAATATGGCGGCTCGACTGGAACAGTGCCCTGCCCTACGGACCAGTCCAGGACGTTTACGTTTAATGGCCGCTCGTAACCGTTCCAGTGTTGAACAATATACATCTGCATTGATTGTTGTGCCTTTTTGCATAAACTCTGCAAGCAAAACGCCTTTGTGGTCCCAAAACACGGTAACCATCACTTTGCCAGTGGACTTCACAATCTTGAACTTCTTTGGTCGCGGGGACGGTGTTTCCATTCCATGCTGGCACGTTTTATTTCCGGAGTACGGTGATGAACCCATGTCTCGTCTCCTGTGACAATGCGCTCGATAAATTCTTGATCACTGACAGACTCGGAATATCGTTGCAGAAATGACAGGGCACTGTTCCAGTCGAGCAGCCATGTTCAACTGACTCATATAACCAATGTACGGTAGATGGCAGTCGAATCGACGTGCAGTGTTGCTAACAATGATTAACGAATTCACCTGATACAAATATAATCAATGTAGGTCCTTTAGTTACGAAATTATACGCCATGTAAACTTATTTTCTGACCGCCCCTCGTATATACCTTTCAACCTTTCAAATATTCCGTGTGATGATTCCTCACTTCACGAAGGTCAAGCTTGTTGCCCCTCCTCTTGAGTTGGCCTGGTAAAGTAAAGAGTTGGTTTCTTGTGCTCTCCATTTCACATAGCCAGGAACGCCTGGTTCATCTGGAATTGTTCTGAGCCAGACGCCTTGTCTTCTTTTGAAGATATCCACCGCCGCACCACTCGTGTTCCTTAATACTTTGGGCAGCTGGTTGAACAGTCTTGGTCCTCTCACAACAAAACTATTTTCCTTCAGGGTTGAGAATGTTCCTTGTCTAGCCTTTAATTTTGGAACACGACACATTCTCCCTTTTCTACTTTCCACTGTTGTTTGAGTGGTTATAGGGTTCAAAGTAAGATTAGGGACTACTGTAGTCCGTCCAAGTAGTATGGGCACAAGAGGAGAGAGTGCAATGCAATTGCAAATGTCGATCAATGTTGCATAAGTTATGCAACAAAGGGAGAGGGGTGATGCTGCAAGATGTTATGCAACAAAGGGGGAGGGGGAATGTTGCAAGGGAAACAAGGGGTTATGCAACTGGGAGGCGAAGTTATCCCCCAAGTGAAAGAGAGGAGAAGGAGAGAGAGGAAGAGAGGTGATCGCCTGGCAGGAGCCAAGCACATATTAAGACTTCAGCCGAGAGGCGGTTGTCTTAATATGTTCCTAATCAGCCAGCTGGCTTAATCAGCCAGTTGGCGTATCTGGCTGAGCTGCCAGATTGCGCTATTTATTTAATTAAAGCATATATTCTGGCTTAATCAGCCAGTTGACTTAGAAGGCGTAATTGGCTTGTCCAGGTGTACATTATTAGGTTTGCCAGATTGTGCTATCCAGATATTTTTGACAGTTGGTTCAGAAATTCGTTTTAGAAGGCAGCCATTTGCTGTAATTAAATTTCGTGTACAACCAAAAGAATTAAATAGAACACCATTACATCATTCTGTTTATTTAGACGAATTAATAGATTCAATTTCACGAAATATATAGAAAATAAATATACAATGGAATATATATGATAAAAAATAATAATAGCATAAGAAATACGAACGATGAATATGTAAGCAAAATAAATGTACAATGGAATATATATGATCAAAAAATAATAATAGCATAAGAAATACGAACGAGGAATATATAATAAAAAATATACAAAACGTAGTATAACCATCAATATATTAGTACAGGAAAAATATATATACATATACAGTTATATTAAATAATTAAATATATTGAAAATAATAATATACGAAACGTATAATCAGTTGCATATTAGTACAGGAAATATATCTATATCACAATTAAATAATTAAATAACTAAATATACATCAAAATACTTTATGTTCTACAGCGCAGAACGCTAAACTCACACGTAATCGAGTCTACATTAACATCGTTATTACTTTGCACTACACGGTAAAACTGTTCAAGCATTACTTCACCGCTCAAGTTATACGGATACCTATACTCGATATAAATGGCATCTATATCGTTCAATACTATTTTTTTGCCCACTTTACATTCAGTTGGCAAGTTATCTTTAAACACGGCTAGAATACAATCAAAAGCACGCACAAAGAGGTCATCGTTAAACACATCATTATTAAATACAAATTTATAAACACTCCTTTCCAATCGAGGGTTTATTCTTACCGCCCTGAGCTTTTCAATCGTGAACTCTTCTTCACTCTGCATAGCGGCAATTGAAATAATCTTCCAAGTCGTAACGACAGCTACTCATTATATAGAGTACAGCTTTTCAGGGTGAACAGTGTAGGCAAGCTCTGCCTTGTACCGCTCAAGTGCTTTGTACCAAAGTTCGGGATATTTCGAAGAGTCTAAACCTTTTAAATATACATCCAGCTCTAGACCATTCTCGCCTTGTTTATTCCTACATTCGATAAATCCGTCGAGCAGAGCGGTGTATGTGTATTCAAGAACCGTGTCAAAATAAATCATATCCGTAACACGAGCGTCTAATATAAGCTTCAGCTTGCGGAATCCGACGATTTGAAACATTCTGTCGAGGATGAAACGGTTTCGCGTAGGGGAAAGAACGTTATTATCAGATGCATGCTTCCACATCAGTCGTATATCAATGCATGGCTGATCGTTATTTATATACAACGTGCAAACAACGGCATATGAGGGGGCATCACTAATCTGCTCCCTTCTTGTACCTACACCTACAGGTATTTTATAACGGTCCTCTCCCCACTTCTCAACTATCACGAAGACTCTATTCACTCTTCAACACTTAAATAAATAACATTACGCTTACCAGATTTGCTTGCCTGCAAATTGTTTCAAGTACATACGTAGTTAATGGCACCGGTTTCACGCCTGAACACGCGCAATGACTTCGTCACGGACACATCGTACGCGGCATTGAGAATGATTCTCAAAGGAAGTTCCATCGTATTCGAAGAGTGCACGTCCAGTCGGTTCAAGCTGTGAGATGACTATGAGCCACAGGTGGGCGGATCGGCTCGACGGGCGGAGTGAGTCACGTTGATGAAACGTGTACGTGTTTGTTGGAACTCGTGTTTCGGAGGGGTGAGGTACACCGGTGGGTGGCTCGCTGGGGGAGTGAGTCATACCATAAACTGCTGAAGCGTGTACAGTAGGGTGGATCACTTTTCACTTTTTTTTAAAAATTATAGCTGGTCAAAGTTTTTCCCATGATTTGGTTCAGTGGAAGTACACTGACACCATTTTGACCAAAATCGATCAATATTTAGGGGTCGCGCATCGACCTTGAAAATTTCAATTTTGGAAATTTGGCCAAATTGACAATTTTTTACTGAATAAAGATAAATCATCAAATGACCATGTTTTCTGAATCCTCTCAGTGAAAGAAATCCTCTCAGATACTTACCAAGTTGATCGGACAAGTGGTTTAGAAGTTACACTCACCTAGAAATAACATTAAAATTTAAAATACCGTATTTGTCCCCCGTTATGGACGTAATCATAGCATCAGTAGCTGGCGCATCCTAAAATCCCAATTACACACCGATGCTATGTCTATGACCAATATTTTTACTAATCACAGTTTGCTTTTTACAGATCAACTGTGTCAAATGATTCTTGTTTGATAAGTCAAGACTTTAGTACAATGGATAAACTGTTAACAACCAGGAGTGGGAAGACTCTGAAAGTTACTTATTCTGGAAAAGAAAAAGCAGCAAGAACAGCACCACCTTCTCTAAGGTCAGCCACGGACGTCTTCTTAATTGGTCAGCCATCTTCCTCGATCGGTGGTGCCAAATTGCCAACCACCCATCAAGTTCTCCAGTACTTCTTCTATGCCAAGCAGGAAACTACTGACAGGAAGGCCGCCGTAAAAGACACGGTGGCCAATGTTCTGGCATTTTGGAACATGGCACGTATAAAGACGATCACGAGGCGTAACTGCGAAAGAAAACTGGAGTTACTGTGGGAAGAGTGGCGCTCGCTGCAGAAGAGCAAGATGAGAGACAGTGACGCGGGAAAAGGCAGGGAGAAGTTTTCAGAAAATCTGAACAAGCTCTGGGACATCGGAGCTCCCGATGCTATTGAAGAGATACAGAAAAGTCGACTGCTCTCAGACAACAACAAACAAGAAGATATTAAATTTTATGAGGATCAACGGGGCCTGCGCCAGGCAACAATGAGTGGGAATGATAAAGTGTTCGTTGTCAAAGAAAACGGCAACTCTCAAGACAACAATCTCGTGATGAGCCAGGCACCTCAAAAACGAAATTAGGAACCGAAGCTGAGAGCGACGATGAATCTATAGAAAGCAGATCATCGAGCAACTCCGAATCACAGCTAGAACCACCATACCGACAGCCGAGAGAATCAACTGTATCAATCAGCCTTCCTCACCGCATCCTCAATGCACCGGCTGTTATTGAAGTGGCTGATCGCTTCCGGATGTCCAATAATCAGGTGTGTATATATCAGTAATGATCTTTCCTTGACAAAGATATAATAGACGTAACGACGGAAAATTTAGTGATTATTTTGTCACATAAAAACCATACGCATCCTTGTCAATTTCCTTTCAATTTCGCACATAGGTGGCAAGTGTCGTGGCGGCAGTCCTACGTTCGGCAGATCCGCCCGCAGACCTGGACAAATTCAGTATCTCGAAGGACACGTCTCGCCGTGGAAGAGTGGCACATCGTTGTGAAGTGTCGACAGCTGTGCAGAAATCCTTCGTATCTCCGAGGCATGCTGTCGTCCACTGGGACGGTAAAGTAATCAAGGTCAGTTTTGCCCTCACCGTGGACGACAGTGAATTAACATGTTCCAGTGACGACAGTGGATTGACATATTCCAGTGGACGATAATGGATTGGCATGTATGACATACGTTTCAGGACTCTCTTGGATCATTGGAGCACCGCCAGGCGATTCTCATCTCCGGAGCTCCCCAATGCACAGAAGGAAAGTTGCTGGCCGTTCCGACTGTTGCTGACGGCACCGGTCTGTCCCAGGCCCAGGCGACCTTTCGTGCTCTCAAAGACTGGGGATGCGAGAACAACGTGATTGGACTGTGCTTCGACACAACTTCCTCCAATACGGGGAGGGTGCAGGGTGCGGTGGTCCGGCTGGAGAACATGCTTGGTAAACCGCTCTTCCAGCTGGGCTGTCGCCATCACGTTATGGAGCTCATCGTGGGGGCAGTGGTCATCACCGCGTTTGGAAGAACCACAGCACCAACTGAACCTTTGTTCCAGTATCTGAGGAGAAGGTGAATTTCAAGTCTAAGGCGCATTTGTTTTCTCCAATGATTTTTTGCCTTCAGAGCAATTGAGATATCAGCGTCCTTCTACTAATGATGTTAATAGCAGTCGAAAAGGGAAACTTCAGTCGTTTTCATGCAATATTTTCATAACTCCCCTTTCAGGTGGGACAAGCTCGACCTCTCGACTTATCGCGAGCTGGAGATCGAGCATTTGGCGGAGGTGACGTGGCTGATGGAGCTCCGAGATGAGGCAGTCAAGTTCCTCGGCACCGCTTCTGGTCTTGTCAGAGAAGACTACCGAGAAGTGGCGGAGATTACACTCCTGGTACTCGGGGCCCAGCCACGTCGTGGCACACACTTCATGCGCCCAGGAGCCTACCATCATGCGAGGTGGATGGCCAAGGTTGGTATTTTGAATTAGAAGTTAAATATTGTATTGCCTTCTGCAAACAGCCATTTGAAGTCCCTACCAAAAAAAATAAGATAAATAATTTACCAAAAAAACTTATATGGAGTGGTATCGGTATTTATACATCACAGTGCGTATTCGTTTCAGATCATCTACTACACGAAGCTCCTGATGTTCAGCGGTCAGCTGGAGTTCGACGACGAGCTGGTACAGAAACTTCAGAGAGTGGTACTATTTACTGCACTCCTCTACGCACCTGCCTGGCTGGCGGCTCCTGTCGCAGCTGATGCCCCGCTGAATGACCTTGTGTTGTACCAGCGTCTTCTGCAGTACAGGGCTGTGGATCGCGAGATTGCAGAGGCTTCACTGGCAGTGATCAGGCGGCACTTGTGGTATCTGAGGCCTCAGACCGTCGTTTTCGCCCTCTGCAGTGACAAAGTGGAAGACACTGTGAAGCACGAGATGGCAAAGAAGCTGTGCCGCCTCGCTGTGCCCGAGGACTTCACGTATGACAACGTCTCGGTTGATGACACGACGCGCCTTCCGGACCTGATCGATGAGTCATCGTGGTTCGTGTTCACAGGCCTGCAGGTGTGCGCGTCTACGTGGCTCACTCTGCCGGTGAATAAGTGGGATCAAGATAAGAACTACTGTGATCTGAAGAATGTCATCTCGCATCTGAAAGTTACCAACGACGTGGCAGAGAGAGGGATAAAACTGATAGAAGATTACGCGAACACTGTCACAAAAGACGAGTCACAGCTGCAGGGTCTTCTTCAGCTCGTGGAAAAGAGCCGGAAAGAACTCGGTGACTTCAAGAAGTCGTCACTTGCCAAGATGACGTAGCGCAGAGGGAAAGGGAGTTAGCAGAGAGAGTACATGGCGCACGCCTTAAGATGACGTGTGTTCTAACCACGATTCATACAGTTTTTGAACCTAGTTAGGGGCACCGGAGTAAGTGCCTTTAGTGATATCGGTAAACCGTTTTAATACAAAATACATTTGATCTTTCCTTATTCGTTTTATCTTATCCTAAAAAACAGACAATGGCAGACAGCATATGGAGGTACGAGGACAAATACGGTATTTTAAATTTTAACGCTATCTCAAGGTGAGTATAACTTCTAAACCACTTGTCCTATCAACTTGGTAAGTATCTGAGAGGATTTCTTTCACTGAGAGGATTCAGAAAATATGGTCATTTGATGATTTATCTTTATTGAGTAAAAAATTGTCAATTTGGCCAAATTTCCAAAATTGAAATTTTCAAGGTCGATGCGCGACTCCTAAATATTGATCGATTTTGGTGAAAATGGTGTCAGTGTACTTCTACTGAACCAAATCATGGGAAAAACTTTGACCAGCTATAATTTTTAAAAAAAAGTGAAAAGTGATCCACCCTAGACTGTACAGGCATGTTCGAACACTTGTGCCCATTATACTGGACAAACAGAATTTTCCAATTTTCCGCTACATGAAGCAATACCGGCTTTAATGTTTTATCACTCACCAGACGTTCATTTCCACAAACTAAACAGCTTCACAATCCGGTGCACCATTTGAGAGAAACGTATGCCCATATTTATCTTTTTCGTTTAACAATCGATACTCGTCTCTAAAGTCTGCTAAAAACTCACACAGCCCATTAGCCACAACATCACTACAAACCTTGTCATGATATATATTAATATAGTGGTAAAAATACTTCAGATTCTCCATGATGACAAGATTTACATTCTCAACCGTAGGATACGAGTAGTCGGTATTATGTAACATGATATAATATCGCTTGTCACACCACTCATCAACAAGACTCACTATCCATAACCGTTGCTTATCTATTGAACGTGTTGCTTCTTCTACTTCGCGGTATATGTGAGCTTTTATAAAGGTTAGGTCTACAACATACTTCAATACATCGTTTGTACTACGAACTCCTACAATGCCCTCGCCAGAATACCCGTAGAGTATTTGAACATTTTGGTCCTTCGCATGGCTCAATTTAGCCTTAAAAGTATTAAAGGAGGGGGGAATAGGAGGTTTTTCAGTATCCGCCACATCTTGGCACTTTGCCGAATACCACTTCATAAATGTTGAACACGCAATATTAAAGGTAGCCATTACTATTTTTCGTCTACGTGGGAGAATACACGTCTGAGCTCAAGGGTATGGAGAGGTCAACTGAGCACGCAGGGATAGAGATATGCTCAGTTAGTGGCAGGAGTCAAGTGACCGATCTTACAGTTGGCAGAGCTTAGCTTTTTACTGTACACACACACACACACACACACACACACACACACACACACACACACTCGCACGCACGCAAAAGAAAAAATGAAACCTTAATTGAAGCAAATATACGTGATAAATAAACATATCGTTTTCAATACACATATATATAAATAGAATCAAGGATTAAGGTAGCCAAAGGGTACGGTATCATAGGTACCAGGCACCTGGTAACGCTTCCTATAAGTGTTAAGACATAACTTCGTGCCCCTAAGTTCCTTCACACACCCCAGTTTCTGCGCCCGAAAATTGTGCGTCCCCACAGTCAGTTGGGGTGGCTGGTCACCCTCATCTTCCAAGCACACTAGATCCTTCAACGAGTCAAAGTTAACGACTCGTCGGTTCGCATGGTTAAGCGTGATACCCTTAACCTTTACGATATAATTCATATCATCCCCTACCCTCACCCGTACCCCATAGGTTTTTGGACCTGTTGACACAAACGAGTCTGCGTACGCATCATCACCATACTCGTCCTTGTTCTCATCAGTTAGCTCTCCGAGGAATTCCCCAATAGCAGGCATGTATTCACCCTCCCTCGCTGTGAATATCACGCTATCTGTGTCAGCGCACAGCACCCTCCGTCCAAGAGAGTGCAGTAGACCCCAAAATTTGATGCGGGCGTAGGCCATTATGAAGCTGGCTACAGGTATGTTTGTAACCCGTGAGGTATCTGTGGCCAGTTCGGTGATGTACTTTATTATGGAAGTATTACCTACATTCACGATCTCCATAACCTCTTTATCGGGAGCGTTGGCATAACCCCAGACTTCACTATAATTTTTTGCCAAATGAACGTTCCCTTTGCCGGTATTCTGTGCAAATTTCCCCCAAAAACTGTTTAGACACAACTTTACACAAGAGCGCATGCCAGGGTTCTTAACAATTTTGGATTGGTCAAGCTGTATACCTTCATGGGCACGGTAACGCTGAATATAAGCCGTTTTTTCATCTTCGGTATCAACCCCTCGCGGATATCCTGATGCCTCTACTTTATCCTTCAAAAAAGCGTTTATATATGATGTGAAAAGGTTGGGTAGCTTCTGAAACCTCCACACCTCATGTATCTTCAATTTTCTATACCCATGGCGAACGGCTAGGGCCAGCTCAGGGCTTGTATATACACCTCTGATTTTACGCTGGTTGGTTGTATGGTTACAATCACCGTTGTTCTCCTCTGCCCACTTCACGCACAGGGGAAACATGAGCTTGTGATCTATAACGACGGGTAAAATCGGCATCCATAAATCGCGAGGGGGAAGCACGTCTACGAAAGAGAGTCCAAAGTAGCGCTCATTCAAGTTAGCTGAAAACTCCTCGATGGTTGGTATGGTGGGACCCACCATTTTTTATGGCGCACCTACGGGGTACGGATTGTTCGTCATCACGTAGGGGTATAAAGAGTAGAAGTCGTAGTAGTGGAGCTTCACGCCCTCCGTAGGCGGAAAGTATAGCTTGAATGGGTTTGTGCGCCCTCCAAACAAGCTGTCACCGCATTTGAGGGGGTCCAACACCATTGAACGTTTGATGGCCCTTATTTCTTCACGGTACTGGGCATCTGATAACTGCGGGGGTTGTTTCTGTGAATGACTGCTAAGGTGTTTTTAGGCATGAAGTTATTCTTCAACACTGTAAAACATAATGAGGCGATCGTGGTTGCAACTTGCAGCGGATCGCATTTGAAGCAGGCTATGTACCTCCTTCTAAAGATTTGAAAGCATACTCTAATTACACGTACGTCATTCACGCAATAACGTTCACATTCATCGGCTATATTGTATAGATTAGCTTTAGCAAAACTGTTGTAGTAGCCGTCAAAATCTTCACGCTCACTATCACTCATGTTGGTGTAGTTAAAATAATGTTTGGGTGGAGGTAGTCCTAAGTAATTCAAAGTTTCGTTCGTGAGGAATGTGTAAGGTAAATACCCTTTAGAAACTTCAGCGGCTACGCCCATGACCTTGGGTAGCTTTGCTAATTTACAAGGTGTGAACAGCAAGGTGTCTTTAAACTGTACATTACCTCTTATCTGCATCTGCATTAGTTTGTTGCCTCTTTTTAAGGGATCACGTGTAAATATCCCAGACGACTCGTGTTCAAGCAACTCCTTATAAAGGAACTGTGAGTCAAATTTCGCCCGGTTATGGGCAAGAATATACATGGTCATTTTTTTTAACTTGTCCGCTAATTTGACAATATAGGACACAAAGAGTTTCACAGTGCTGCGGTGTGCAGTCGTTTTAAAAACGTTTGTCCGTTTTCCACATTTGTGGCACTCATCACACTCGATCTCCATGCACTCATCACAGATAGTCTGACTTACGAGTAAATGTGGAATTACCTCTTTGGTTTCAGCGTTCGTGTAAGTTTCTATATCGTAGTACACGGTTATACAAGGGCAATTTTTGGGCTTAGCACCTTTCATATAACATACATGCTTCACTCCATCCGCCTTATATTTTTCGTGACATGTAGAACAGTGAATTTCATCGCATTTATGTTTGAAATTCCCTCAATTATCCATCATGTGAAACATACTGCACTTACAAATCCTCATTTTCCTGCAAGTGCCATTTGATTATATGGAGTTCAAAGCTTTAATTATTGATAAATGTACGTCTACACACATTACATTCCCTCTTCTCGGTTTCAACTACACGACTTTCACATTTGGGGCTTTTACACTGTTCACATACCATGTAGCAATCCTTACAATGTTTCACCATATCATCAGCAAACTCGAGATATCCCTTACACAAATCATGATGCCGTCCATATTTTCGACTTTTATCATAACTGGCGTAGAGAGCCCTTATGTTACGGATGGGGAGATACGATGTTCCTGACAATCCTAAAATAAGTAAAGGTCTTGTACGATCTCTCACGCTGCTTTTAAAAACATACAGAGTCCTACGACGATCATCCATTCCAAATACGACTATACGTGCATTCATTTCCTTCTCGGCCCTTCTCAGTTCTTCAGGACCCATATTACACTCAAACTCAAGCTTACAATCTGAAGTCAGTTTACGGGCACGCTGCACAACCGTGGGCAGCCAAATTTTTGTGTCCAAGTATTTAGCAGTGAAGATATGAGCTAAAATTATTGCTATAAAACCACAACCACGATCGACGTTTAAATGCTTTTTGTAAATAACTGGAGAATTGAAATTAAGAGTATAAGGTGTGGCACTATAACCCGCAACCCGGAATACTCTGTCAATATATACCATGAAATTGTCCATATTGAAGGCTGTACTACTTTGAAAGGCTTGCATTATACGGCCTAAGATATATGCACAGGTTCAGGACAGAGATATATTACTGGGGGTCTAACAACCGGAGCAATCCTGGCACGCTTTATACTTGACGTGGAGGGCTCTTCATCATGCTTCCGCTTTGAACTGTCGCATGCTACAGGTGTCGCTGGTGAGGGTTCTACAGCGGGGAAGGTTTCTGTAGCTGCACGGTCATCGGGTTCGTCTGTAATATCGATGATGGGCGGCTGTACATCGTCATCATTCACGGTTCTGTGGAAGAAGGAAAACAAAATATAAGGAACAGCACTCAAAATTTGTAATATTTTGTAAATGACCCACTTAGGGGTGTGACGTGTTAGAAATGGGATCTGTAGAAAAATTTAGGTTCACAAGCCCCTCCACATGTATTATATCTGGCCCTACAAGATGTGGAAAAACTGTATTTATGCTTAAAATCATTAAAGATAATGGGGAGATGTTCTCAAAATTTGTGCATAAAGTAATATGGTGCTATGCGACGTATCAGGCAGTGTTCAACGACTACCAAGATGAAATTTTTTTCCACAAGGGTGAAGAAGTGTGTGCCAGTTTATAAGGGCTTAGTGCGAAATTCAATGTGTCAAGACTGGTGAAACTTAAAGTTAAGAATGCGTGTGGCGAGTATGAGTTTCCTTTTGCGATTGTGAAGGATACTATTATACCAGTATGTTTTTTACTGGGTATCAACTACTTGGAGAGGGCTGATACAGTATTAGATTTCAGAAACGTTACAGTTAGTTATGGAAATGAATCGGCAATTAACATCTGGAGTGTTCATTTGGAATATAATGAGAAGGAAACACTGCGTTGGTTATGGGAGAACTTTTTACCTTTGAATGAAGTTGATAATTTGCAAAGTAGGGTAAAAGTTTTAAATGAAATTCGAAAAAGGGTTCTGAGTGGAGAAGAAATGGACTGTAATAATAAAAAATTTAAAGAGTATGTGCCCCATAGACCACATCTGAGTGTAATTCAAAATGTTTTGGTGAGGTGGGATGAGAAAAAGAAAATGTGGGCTGCAGTAGTGGATTTTCAATTGCTAGTACATATAGTTGTGACTTTTCATGTGTGTCTCGCGCATGTTGGAAGGGACAAATTGTGTGATTTAGTGGGCAGGTATATATGGCATCCGAGGTTAAGTATGGTAGTTCGGGATGTATGTAGGACATGTGAGCAATGCCAGAAGATGAAAGTGGGACATATGGTGACGTTTCCTCCAACTTTAAAAGTGATAACAAGAAGGTCATATGAACTTGTGGCTGTAGATGTGGTTGCATTGCCGAAGACGTTTAGTGGGTATATTGGTTGTTTGGTTTGTGTGGACCATTTTAGCAAGTTCGTACATGTGCAACCAGTTCGGAATAAGGGTGCTCAGTCGGTGTCTGATTCTTTTGAACGAATGTTGAATTCAATGTTGAAGGTACCGGTGCGAGTCTTGAGTGATAATGGCCCTGAATTTCGGTCAAGTATGTTTGGAGATATGTTGAGCAAGTACGGAATACAGCATGTATGCTCTAGTCCCTATAAACCTGCGTGTAATGGAGCGGTTGAGCGGGTGAATAGGACTATAACAGAGTTTTTGAGAAATTTGCGTGGGACGAGTGGTAAATGTGGATGAGTGGTTGACAAAGGCGGTAATGCTTTATAATCAGACTGTACATTCGCAGACTGGTAAGCCACCTGCACAGAAATTAGCAGAGGCCCCTGGGACGAGGCGAGCTGTTACCTATTCCCTTTGATGAACAATTGACTTGGCGTGAAGGTCACCCTAACTTCATCCCCTATGGAATAGGCGTGAAGGTTCTTAGGAAGTTAATTACTACAGATAGAACTTTGAAAATGAAAATGAGTGAGAGATATGTGGGTCCATACTCGGTTAAAAAGTTATGGAAGGGGAGTTTCGTATGTTGTACAAAATGAAAGTGAATGTTTGAGGGTGCATCATACGCACCTGAAACTGTTCGGGGAACCGCCAAAGTATTTGGAAGAGTACTTCGAGCGACAACGTATGATAAAGGAGTTGGGAAATTGTGTAGATGAATATGAGGGAGTGGTAGAAAGATGGTTGGTGGAACCCGCTAGTAATGTGGAGAGTATCAAAGTGGAGAGAGCAAGATTAGAGGAGTCACGACTGGAATTGAAGGACAATGAAAATTCTCGCTTTGTGAGGATTACATGTAGATGCAACTGGGAAGAGTCGTTTGAAAGCGAGACTCGAGTAAATAAAGTTAATAAAAGAAGGTATAAGAGAAGATTGTTGGGTAATACAAGTTGCAAGAAAGGTTTTGAAAGGAGTATGACATGGCTGAATCGTGTGCTGAAGTGGAAAAGGGATGTGTCCGTACAAACGGAAGACACCTTAGAATGTTTCTGTAATGTGAGACGAGCTGAGCTGATCGATGCGGCTGTACAAACCGAAATAGTTTTAGATGAAGCTTGTAAGGAAGTGAATGGGTGCGAGAAAGATCCAGTAGAGGATGAGGATGTTGAAGGAATGACATGGGATAATTCAGTTGTTGCGAGTAGCTCTTATTTGTGGCAAGGGACCATCATGAATGAAAAATGCGAGTCAGAAAGGAGGGTAAGGCATTCCTCTGAATAGTTTTAATGGCGAACAGTTTGGTAGCAATGAGGTGGGTATGTACGAGTTAGAGGTTTCGGTGTTTGAGGGAGATGATTTGGGTGATGAGTGCGTGCAGAGGCAGGATAAATGTTTGAATATTAGGAGGGTTAGTTGTGTGGTTCCAATAAATAGATTGTCCATTAGTGGGAAAATACGCTTTGAGGAAATTGAAGGTTATGCGTGTACTGCCAGTCGAATGAGCATCAATGTGAGTCAGTCAGAGAGAGGAGTTAGCGAGAATGTGGGTCATGAATTAGAAAGGATCAAGTGTGTTAGAACAGAGAGTGAACAGACTGAAAGTGCAGAGTGTAGTGAAAAGCTGGAGCCGAAATCAGGCCCTAGAACTTGTTCTAAGGGTACTGTGCCGGAAATTTCAAATGTGCAAGTCCATACAACTGAGTATAAGGTTAGACATAATAGAAATGTCTAAGTTTTGTAGCATTTCTTTGATATTATCGAAGTTATATTTGGATTATTTTTACTGTCTAATTAAACTTGTATATAAACTTGTATATGAAAAATAGACTCCTGTATCTAAATTTGAATGTCATAGACAATAAGAATTTGTAATTTATGGAGAAAATAGTATTAACTATTTGTTTTATAGGGTACTCTTATTTAGTATTGGCAATAATTACTCATAAATTAATGTACGGCTTTCTTTTTAGAACCTTAAAATAGCTAATGACTAAGAATGTAATAAGGAATAGGTATGTTTTTTTCATTGAAATTAGGGCACTGGCACGGCTATATATGTGTTTGAAACGTCATAAAGGGGGGGTATCCAGAGAGAAAATTATGAATCGATTAACGGACCCAGAGAGAACTAACTACCACCTACACGCCTGCGCCATTTCTGGATGGACTGCTGATGGACAGGATCAATGTCAGTGAATGTTCATGCAGAACTAATTACCAGCTTACACGGTTGCGCCGTTTCTGGATGAACTGCTGTTGAACAGGATCAATGCCAGTGAATGTTCATGCAGAGCTATTTTACTTGCTAGTTTGCACGGTTGCGTGGTTTGCTTGGTGAACAGGATCAGCGGTAATGAATGTTCAAGGACACAATTTCGTGTTTCTCATCGTATGAAGATGAAGAGCAGATGCCTGGCAAGGAAACGGCCGGCTGCATGTAACTGCTTCGCTGATTTTTCTGTTATCCTAAGTTTTATTAATTTAAAGAGAGGCGAATTGCTAAAAGTGTATAGAGAAGTTTTTTTCTGAAAATGTTTGGGTCCCTGTTTTTGTTCAACAATTGAATTTATTTTATATTTGTCATTATAACTTTATTTGTCTGTATATACTGCGGGTTTGGGGTAGCATATTTGTATCGGTATTTACTACTCGTGTATCTCATTAATTAGGGCATAGGGAGAGTGCTTACTTGTAAATATGTATATAATTGGGTATGTTCTTCTGTATAAGTGTAATTACGTGTATTGATGGTGTAGGTATAATATATGTATAGGCTTATTAATATTGGTAAGCTAATAGTTTTGCATAGGTAAATTGGGTATTCTGTATTAGTTTTTTCCCTTTTTGTATTTAAATGACTTGCAATATTTTATTAGGGAAACCAGTCTGTCTGTCTCTAATGAGTGTGTGTTTGTGTGTGTGTGTGTGTGTGTGTGCTACAGAATGTATGGTTAGAATGAAATTTTATTTCATTCTTAGAGTGGGAAAGTGTAACAGGGTGCATGTTGTGATTTTTGGATGATCCATTGGGTGGTTGGTTGTATGGTATGTGATACGTGGCTGAATTTCGTACGTGCTTGGACTTTTGAATTTTGGTTGCTTGAAAGCGGACAGCTGGTCTTGAACTGGAAATTTTGGTGATTAAAGAGTGTAAAATTTAAAATAAACAAGTATTATCGAAGGTTTCCCTGTAAAGGAATTTTTGTATTACTGTAGATTTGGTTGGAGACACAGCATACTGTAAGACCAGTAACCTAAGAATTGTCCTCTGCAAAAGAGGAGACGGAGTTGGGAGCCAGATCTCGTAACTGCTTGTAAGCGCCCTGAATAAACTGCATTTTTTTATAAGTGCCAGTGATTTAAGTACTAAATATTGTAGGTTTAAGTTTAGGTTTAGGTTAAGTTAAGTTTAGGTTAAGTTTAAGTTAAGTTTAGGTTAGGGTAATGATGACTTGTGTAGGCAGCCTGATTTGCTTTGTATATATTAATATATAGTTTTGTAATCTAATGTTTTACTGTTCCTGGCTGGGACGGCCTCGCGCTGTAAAGGGGACATATATATATTCGGTTGTGGAATCCTGGTTACGGTAACAGCGTTAATTCGCTAAAAGGTAATGAGCATACAGTTATTGTAATTGACGATCTCATGTTGGAAGTGGATAAGACGTTTGCCGAGACATTTACAGTGTTCTTACACCATCTTAACATAAGCGTATTCTTCATCAACCAGAATCTATTTTTCAAAAATAGATACATGCGCGATGTGTCGCTAAATACACAATATCTAGTCTTATTCGCACAACGTAAGGAGTTTTTGGAGGTTTATAAAGAAGCCACAAGTCAGCGTTATGGATATTTGCTTTGTGACCTTCACCCGCGAAACTAGTTTAGGGTGCTTCTAAGAACGAATATATTCCCAAACGAACCTGAAATGTATATTCCAGAATGAAAAATAGTTGAAGAAATATCGTGAATTAATAAAAATCTATCAACGATTGCCCAGGGCACTGCAACAGATGTTTGTTAGAAATATCCACTCCGACTTTTTAAAATGCATCTGTGAAATCTGTCTTAATGTTATAATATGTAATGTGCCAATGAAGCTCCCTCAGAAGGCTCGCTTACGTCGTTACAAGAACATAATACGAGCGCTCGCTCATAAAAGTCAAACTGTGGGTAAGAAAAAGCGAATTATTGTACAAAGAGGAGGATCATTCCTACCCATCTTATTTTCAGTTTTGGGTCCTTTACTGACTACATTAATATAATGAAGAAGGTGGTAGTGATTCCGCACGAGGTGTATGCTTCATTGCAAAGTTCAAAGATTCCAGACACGGCTCTAGAACTCCGTAAAAGTAGGCTTAAAAGAATGGAAAGCGAGTTGCTAGCCCTATTAAACAGTGAAAGGTCACCTGATGAGAAGTCTCTTGTACCAAGAGTCTTTGCAGAAATTTCTTCATGAGTACGAAGATTATAAGAATCCGACAGAGCTCCCCGTGGTTATTAGACACAGCGCGAGTAGCGATGAGCATAGCGACACAGGACCTGGGCCCGACGTTAGAGGTGACCAACCAAAGAAGAACGGAACACAACACATCGATCATGCCTTAAAAAACAGTCTCCCACATACATTGAGGAATAAAGGCTTAAGTCTTTATAATCTATTGAGTGAGGACCCCATCATACAGTGGGCCGATACAGGCGAGGTCATTGTTGAAGGAACAAAGGTACAAGAATCCAACATCGTTGATATTGTTCATGATCTGGTGAGAAAGTGGGACAGGCCCTAACCAGCAGGATGGAAGCATATTAAAGCAAGACTACAACAAATAAATGTCCCCAAAACATTGATAGGTAATCTGAATAGGTTAAAAGACCTGGATCAAGTCTCGCATGTGTTACAACCAGGGCCACCGCTTCCATTAGGCGAGGTTAGTAAATGCTAAGGGCGCCAAAGATCTGGGGGGCGCCAGCGCCTCCCGCCCTGTGCACGTCTGATAGTATTATGTAAGAACAACATGAAAAAAATAATGAAAGAATGAGAAGCATAGACAAATGATGAAAGGTTGTACGACGTATGTACACCAGTTTAGCTTGACTGATATTTTCATAATTAACTTATTCATCTTATTGGGTCATTATAAAACTTTCACTATCACGACCTTTAACCCTTTAGGGACGGGAGTCGTAAATAAGCGATTTAAAAATGTTGCGCGCACAGACGGGAGTCGTCAATAAGCGACTCGGCTTATTTACGGCTTAATATGAGTTCCGGGAGTCGTCAATAAGCGAATAACTGTTTTTATGTGACATATGCCCTTCTTGCTTGGAAAAAACAGTAGATATGTCCTTTTTGCACGCATATTTTAGCACTTTTGAGCGTTCTGATTTGTTACTACATATGCCTCGCTTTACTCGCTGTTTTGATTGGTCATGATACTTTCTTGAACTGTGAAATGATTTTATAATTTTATAATAAATGTATGTATTAGCAAATTAAAATAGATCAGTGTAAGGCAAATAGTTTCTTCAATATGGTACCTTGATTACTTTGTGGGCAAACCCAATCGTGAAGTGGGAGGCGGGTGGGGGCGCCAGCTGCAGTCCTGCTAAGGGCGCCAAATAGGCTGGCGCCGGACCTGGTCACAACTGAGTAAGCCATCGCCCCCAGCAGCAGCGTCTCTGAAGAAGAGAAAGAAGAGAACAAACGGCCAACCTTATCCACGTTTCTCTAAAATATGCAAATGGCTAACATATTAAGTAAGCGCTCTTATGACATATCTAACTCCGCCTCCTATGGTGGCATTAATAGACTGTACAAAGGTGTTTCCGAATTTTTAGAAAGAGGTACGCTGCCAGAGGTGAGAAGAAATGGAGCACCCTCACCGCACTCTACACATTTCAAAATCAATGATTATATAAGGCTATTACGTTCGGGAAATAAATTCGCGAAGGGATTTGAGGAAGGATGGACACGTGAGATTTTTAAAGTTTGTGCTATGAGACCTAAAGGTGAGATAATGATGTATTACGTTGAAGATTTGAATGGGGAAGAGATCGCTGGAGGCTTTTACCGCGAGGAATTGCAGAAAGTGACATTTAATTTAAGAAAAAGTGTGTTTAAAATGTAAAAAATTTTAGGCAACAAAGGTTCAGGAAAGAGAAAAATGTACCTGGTGAAATGGCTGGGTTACCCAGAAAGCTTCAACACATATAAAAGCTGCTGCAATAATGAAGCTTAAATAGTATGCAACATGGCGCCTAGCCACTTCTATGTCACACTCCTCTTCTCTGTCTGTACATCCCAACAACACCCTGGCCAACCTTGTGACAGAACTCCACGGACCCATTGAATTGGAGTGTGATTCGTTTGAGGTGGATTTATGTGAACTCTAGTTAGTCTTCAAATTTTTAACTCTTGAAAATGAACAAATCATATTTCTGATCCTTAGAAGAATCGATGAGTGCGAAAAATTAGACATAGCCTTAGACGATACTATGCGATCAGTACTGTTCGGTGAGGTACAGTACTATAGCACAAATGTTTCGCTAGGAATCGGCCATTATGATACAGCCATGGACATTGTGACGGGGTTAAACAAGGGTCTTGAAAACTCGTACCTGACAAACGATTTACCTTTTGAAGTCGTAAACATAGACACGCCTGCATGCAAATTGAAGTTAAAATCAACGCCTAGTAGAAATATTAAAGATAAAGAGCTGTTCACAATTGTGGCCGAGGGCCGATATGGCGCAGCTCTCCAAAGAGATACCTTTCACGAGGCACAGCATGACATGTCCAGCTTAATGTATCAATTGAAGATAGAGAAATTGGGTGAAAGCTCTCCATCTCCAGACATGTGCTATATTTACAGCAATATCGTAGAGCACCAATTTGTTGGGGACACCCAGGCGCGCCTGCTGCGCATTGCACACATCCCCAACCATAGAGGGAAAAGTTTGAGCATTACATATGACAAGCCCCATTATGTGAATGTTGCGACTAATCTATTAACCAACATCTCCATTAGGGTGCGTCAATGCATAAGGGAGAAAACCTGAAGGTGGTCCATTTCTTTCGCTCGCTTTCTCAATTCAGCCACTGAAGGAGAAAACACCACAGACAAATTAAAATTTGAGTAGCCGTTTATTTAGGAGTCGCGCATCCACTACAAAGTTTGTACACTACATACTACATATATTCTGGGATTGGTTTCCCTGTACTGATTATTTTCAGGGGAAGTAACTCTCTGAAAACTATGTCTTGTTTAACACTCTTAATATTTAAAACATTACAGCATATGAAGACAATTCGTGTTTTTTATTTATAAAAATACATTTTGCTAATACACTTTGTTAAGGATGTATTGAAAAACAGATAATTTAATAAAACAAAATATACTATAAAATACATTTCCACAAAAACCTATAAATAGCATCCACATTCCAGACCTCAGAATTAATGGTAATTCCACAACACATGTTAATCATTTCAATTTCCTAGCATTTACTTTGACAAGAACTTAAACTGGAATGAACACTGTAAAATAATTGGAAACAAAACAGCTAAATTTATATATTATATTCTGGGATTGGTTTCCCCGTACTACGTGAACACCAACAAAACGAAAGAAATTGACAAACAATACTCGGAAATGGCATGAAAAGAACTAAAAGCCTTCAGAAAGAAGTATTTTTCAGCGAAGAAGGTCCTTCTTGTTTGCTGTCTTCGGGTACGCTCGCCGATGATCCTCTGCCACCTGGATCATGTATTGGAGCTGATCCTCGTGCTTGGTACGCCCCTTTGCCCTGAACTCGTGGATGAGGGCCACTCCTCTTTCAGCAGTGTCGTTAGTCAAGAGGAGCTTCCCGACCCGTTCCTTCCCCAGATTGTACCCGTCTGATGTTATCAAGGCCGCAGGGGTCATTGACAAGAACACAGTATCGATTTCAAGATGGTGGAAGATCCTCTTAGTTGTGGAGGTGAAGAAGTCCGGAAGATCTTTTGCAACGACGACTCTTGCGACGGCCAACACACGAGGGCTGGACTCGAGGGATCCTTCCACAGAGTTCATGTTAGAGACCATCTTGAGTTTGTCAGCATCTGCAACATCGTCGTCGAAGAGAGCGAAACCGACTGTAACTTCAGACAAGTACCATAGATGCCGACTCATCGTCTTCGTGCCGGCTTGCTTGATGATGGGATCCTCATGTTCCGCGAGTTCCTTGAGCAGCGTGAGGTCCATTCGTGCTGCTTCGGAAGCTGTCTTGGCTGTGAACCAGACACGTAGGTAATGTTTTACGACGAAAATGCAGAAATCTCCGAGCTTTTCCAAGAGAAGTCCCATGCGGTTCCCATGCGTCCGCAAGAGTCTAACAAACTCTTCCTTGAACATCCAAATCTTCAGGGCATACATTGCCAGCGCCATCTATCGCTCACGGTGTAAAGCCCCACGAGCACTGAAGGATACGGAAGAGCGTCCGCGAGGAAGAGAGCCGAGAAAAACGACAGCCAATTCCAGGAACTCCTTGTAATCATCCCGCGGTTGTTGAACCTGAAGGAGCTCCTGAGCAAACTGGATACGATCATCTCGCCACGGCCGTATTCTGATTGCCATGGCTTCGTCGTCCGTTGCCTGCCGTCCTGAACTTTTCCTAATTGATCTCAAGCCAGCAATTCCTGAAGTTCAGGAATAACGTGATGTCCGGACTTTTTGACTGTTCCACCAGAAGGGCAGAGAATACAGCCTCCAGGAGAACCTCCAGAACGTGGTGCCGGCAAGCGAGGTGCAGAAGCTTTCGACCAAGAAACAGTTCGATCCCCATACAAACACCAGATTTTATCCCTGTATTCACGGCCGTGGTATCGAAACACATTGACGTAATCCTGTCCTTAAGGTTCCATTCTTCCAAAACCTCCCCGATCACAGTAGCTGCCTGTTCCGCCTTCCCATCGGTGAGCTTCGGCACTGCAAGGATTTTCACACCTTTTCCAGAGACCAAGATTGGCAGACGATCGATCTTCTCCCTACCGGTAAAGTCTGACATAAACTTTCCGTCCCAATGCAGCGTCAAGGGAACTGTAGGAGAAAAGCTTTCCTTTACCTCAGCTGCCAGGGATCTTCGGTGAGCAATTCGCCTCCTCCTTATGGAACTTGCGCTTAATTCGAATTTCTTGACATCGTGACCAAGATCAGCGGCAAAAGGAAGCAGAACATGAGTGGCTTGTCGATCACTGATCTGCGGCCTGTCCAAAGCCGAAGCCACTTTACCGCTGATACAACTGCGTGCTCTCTTCGGCAGAGGCGCTCCTCCTGTCGCCCCTCGAACTTGAGATGGACCGGGCGATTCCTCGCTCTCCGATGATGACTCCGATGCCGAAGAGGATGAGACCTCCAGTTGGACCGCCGAGGTCAATGCACTTTTCTCCTCCAATGATCGCAAACGACGCTGGTCCTCCTGCTCGAATTTCTTCCTCTTCGTCGCTTCCCGTTCACACCATCTCTTGTCCATCCCAAGCATGCTTCCAGGGCGTCCTGGCCGGCGTTGAGCGATGAGAAAATCCTTGTCCTCTTTGATTTTGATGAGGCTCAACGCGTCCGGATGTGCCACGTCGAATAGATCCTCCAAACTCATCACAAACTTCTCGCGATCTTCAACAGCCTTCCCACTGGATCTGTTTGCGCTTTTCCGCAGGCCATAGTACTCGTGGTGGAGCTTGGTGAGCTTGTCGATGATCCGGTAAGGCGTGATCGTTGGTATTTTCGCTTGTCCCAGACTTCGGAAATTATGGTTGCAGTTTGTTTTATACACTTCTTGAGCTCAGGGTCCGATTTGTGTAAATAGAAAATGACTCTGAGGGACTCACCACGGCTGGGAAATTTAGTCCCAGGGAACCATGGGATTGGTTTCCCCAACAACCAGATTTCATCAGCTAGCTTCTTCACTTCCTCAGCACCTTTCGTCGCCATTTTCATTAAGCAAACCACCTATGGAAGAAAAGAAACCAACAATTAATAGAGAGCCTCATATAGAAAATCTTAACCCCATGTATTCCAGGGTATTTTAACGAAAAGAACAGCCGAGGT